>MU551617.1:8333190-8360045 GCA_024362625.1 Silurus asotus
AAAGATCTAAGACTTTTTCTATGTACACAAAAGGCCTATTTCTCTCGAATATTGGTCACAAATCTGTGTTAGTGAGCACTTCTCCATTAACAAGACAATCCATCCACCTCACAGGTGTGGCAAATCAAGATGCTGATTACGCAGCATGATTATTGCACAGAAGTGCCTTAGGCTGGCCACAATAAAAGTCCACTCTAAAATGTGCAGTTTTAACACACAGCGCAATACCACAGATGTCGCAAGTTATGAGGGAGCGTGCAATTGGCATGCTGACTGCAGGAATGCCCACCAGAGCATTGCCCATGAATTGAATGTTCAGTTCTCTACTATACTATGCCGTCTCCAAAGGCATTTAAAAAAATGTGCCAGTACATCGAACTGCAGACCACGTGTAACCACACCAGCCCAGGCCCTTTACATCCAGCATCTTCCCCTCCAAGTATGCAAACAATCGGTCAGAAACCGTCTCAGGGAAGCTCATCTGCAAGCTAGTCATCCACATCGGGGTCTCGACCTGACTGCATTTTGTTGTCGTAACCGACTTGAGTGGGCAAATGCTCACATTCGATGGTGTCTGGCACTTCGGAGAGGTGTTCTCTTCACGGATGAATCCCGGTTTTCTCTGTACAGGGCAAAATGCGTGAGGCAAATGGTGGTCACACCAAATACTGACTGGTTTTTGGATCCCCACGGACCCCCAATACAGTAAAACTGCTCATTTTAGAATGGCCTTTTATTGTGGCCAGCCTAAGGCACACTTGTGCAATAATCATGCTGTCTAATCAGCATCTTGACCACACCTGTAAAATAGGCCTTTTGTGTACATAGAAAAAGTCTTAGATCTTTAAATTCAGCTCATGAAAAATAGGTGCAAAAACAAAATTGTTGCATTTTTAATTTTGTTCAGTATAAAAACAGATGACTTCTTTCCAGATACACATGGCAGTAATCACAGATGCCTGTGATTGTCCAGTTTTGCTGTAATCGACAGAAGAAAAAGAATCAATCTAACCCATGCAGCATGGCCGGTTTCTGCTCCCTAGGCCTCTGGCAATGGAAGGCTGTGGCATCCTCAAGATTCAACATCTCCTGATTAAAGTGTAAAATATTTTATCGCAACTTGTAATTCCCAAACTCTAGCCAGGAAACGCCAACACTAGGGTGTTTCATGCCAATTTATGAAGTGATGTCAAATCAACATCATCAAATGTGAAAACAAAGTTAAACTTCCTACATTTAAATAAGCTCTGCATCTTCAATGAGATTTGCTCTGCCTCCTTACCCAGTGGTTTACATCAAACACCCACCGTACCCTACCAAGGAGTCACTTAGCCTCCCTCCTCCTCCAAACACTTTGCTCTGCCAACTTAATTAGCTGATACCTTCACCAGCCCACCCTGCCCTACTGAGGACATCTCTCCATCATCTTGCTCGGCTGAGGACATCTCAAGTTTCCTAATGTTCTTTAGACTTCGACAATTATTTTGTTATTTTATTCATAATTATTAAAACCCTGTACTTTCACTACAAGCTTATTGCTTGGATCATCCTTTTGAATCACAAGAGAGCATTTTAATTGACAACAAACGCTCCCAATGCTTTGTCATTTTTAACGGTGTGAAAATGACCTCACCACTGTTGACTTGTCCTCAGCTACTTAAACCCTGCTGTGTGTTTCCATTTTACACACAGCCGTCCGTTAAAACGTGAGCTTTGCTCCAGACAGTCCATGTTTAATCATGCTGTTTACTGCTGAGCAAGAGTTGTTATTTAAATAAATAATAATTTGAATATGATAATATATGAATATAATAAATATTTGTGCTCTGTAGGCACTCAGGGAGTTTTCAAAGCAATCAGACATTAAAATTCCCATCTTAAACCCTGTCTACAATAACTACAAAAATTGCTTAGTTTTATTGTTTATAGTTTTATTTCGTAATTGAAAATACGAAAGATCAGTTGTATCACATAAAGAAATATTGTCTACGAACAAATACAGAGACGCTCCTGGAGCATGACTAGCATTAATAAGCCATGCAGGTTCAATATATCCTTAGAGATGGTGAGAAGCAAAAAATGTTCTCACACAGGAGAAAAAGCATCTCCTTTCTCCTAAGAACGACCAATGAAAACAATCCAGCAGGACGTTGGCTTTTTTTAGCAAGCGTGAAAAATGATTTTTTTTTTTTTTTAGCGCAACCATCCAAACATACCAGCACTATTCTTAATATTTAAGAAGGGACCACTTGTAAGTGCCTAAATTATGAAATCTATCTAACAATCGATATTATAAATCAGTCTCTAGACGGACAGGGCTACATTCCGGGATAATGTTCAAATCAGCCTCAAGGCTCCACTAACATATCAGGGTAGGTGTTAAACCACACAATTGGGTTCAATGCTTCTCTCCTCTCTCAGTCTATTTCATGTCATATTTCATAGGAGACGTTTGCACAAGGTAGGGGTCTCTCCCGTTGTCTGTTGGATCTGTAGTTGAGCCCAAAGTAAACCACCCACAATGGAATTCTTACAATGCAGCACTGGCTCCAGAAACCTCAGGAGTGCGGCTACCAGAGGAACTCAAAACTAGGCAAAATGAGCCAGTGCTGTTTCACACACGATATCCAGCAGCTGTACAGGCTCCAGTAAAACAGAAAATGGAGTTTTACAGGCTAAGGCACAAAGTAAAAGGGATATTTGTTTGGTTTGGTTTGGTTTGGTTTGATGGATTTTCTTCTAATCAGGAAAACGTAATTATGGAGACCTTGTAGGAGTATGGCGCACTTCAAACTGGCGAGTGACTGGTAAATTGGAATATTATTACAAACCTGAGCATCTGTTTTAGGGCAGTTGATTGTCTGCTCATGTGGGAGGTGCAATTTTACAGGAATGCAAAGGGACGGGGACTAAGGGACGAAAATTGTAGAGGGAGGGGAGTAAGAGTTGCACACTTTTTTAATGGAAGCACTGTGGCTTATTTGGTAATTACCTGGACCAAAAAGAAAAGAAACCAGGGTCTTAGATTATATCCTAAATTTGTTTTGATTCCTGTCTCCAATAAGGCAGGGAGAAATTAGGCAAAACACTTAGTCTAAATTTATCCCCTCCATTCTCTTGCCAGTGCCTCCTACCAAGAACAGGGCTATAACCAATCTCTCCCACAACCTGGTTTATTTGGAATGTCTTTAGCAAAAAAAGTATGATTTAGTCACCGCTGTGTTAACAGCAGCCTTATTTTTGCCGCTGACCAACAGACGGTTCTAAATGCTACATATAACGGAATCATAACATAATTTTGCTACCACCCGTGTTTAAAAAAGTTATGATTGCTACACATGCACACATACCGCATGCATTTGACGTGCGCTCTTTTAAGTTTTGCCACATGACACATGCAAAAATGATTAGACACACACCGAACCGGTCAACGCAATTTGACACGCATATGCAAATGCCGCATATGGCTTTCAATACACACATCATTTTACAAGCACTCACAGAGACACAAACAAAGTTAGCACATGACATTGATTCCTGATGCTGGCTTAGCGGAGTGGACTGAAGCACACAGGCGGGGAGAATCAAGGCTGCTGGACTTTAATTTGCTGTTGTTTGTACATTCGTGCGGCGTGTAAATGATGAAGGAAACAGGTGGCCCCAATCATATGGTCGGCAGCTGCGGGTTTATGCCTCGCTCCCTCTATACCTTGACCAGATCGACTGAGCAGTGCAAGAACACACACAAAAGCAACACACACACACACACACACACACACAAACACACTCACACACATTAGGGGTGTATTGCAATGATACTATCTGCATTTATATCTGTGTTTAGTGCAGTAAAGATTGCTATCTCTCTGTAAGCCCAAAGTGGGCATGATCCAAATGTGTTTGGGGTTTATGTTTGTTTCATTTTGTTTTGTTTATTTACATTTTATCAACTCTATGCTAAAAATAAAACAGCTGTAGATTATGGTTCTTTCCTTTGTACCTGCTTGCATTCTTTTTTAAACATGGTAATATTAGTGCTAATAGTTTTTTTTTTTTTTTTTTTTTTTAAAAAAAAAAATTTTTTTTAATAAAATCAAAAGTAAATGAACAGAAGAAAAAATGCAAATAAAATCCATATTTGGTGTGACTACGCTTTTGCCTGCAAAACAGCATCAATTCTTTTAGGTACACTAAAATCCTTTTGTCACTTCATGTAATCCCAGCTTTGTGGTGCCCAAAACTATTACTTCCAGGACTCCTTGTACTTCTCTACACTGAAGATATTTCTTAAAGACATTGGCATGCTATTGCATGATGGATAAGTATCTGCATAGTGGACACTATTATTCCTGACCAAATCTCCAACTCCATTTGCAGAAATGCAGCCTCAAACTGCATTTCTGCAAATGTTGCCTGCAGACATTGCATGATTATTGCATCACTTTCCAGCCCTTCAGCAAACGACTTGCATTTTGACAACTTCAGTGAAATATTTAAAATTTTGAGCACCTGCTACTATTTTTCTACACAACAATTCCTATGTTGTTTGTGCCTGGTTAAGCCACTTAGCCTTGTTTCCATGTTGGAGGTATTGTCCACTAAGACCACTTCTGGCCAGACTGGGTCCCACTGGTTCCCACCAGTCTTTTGCTGATGGCACTGCTGGACATATTCTAATGTCAAAGTGAAGTAAGCATGATGTGTCTTTCATTCACTGCATTAAGTATGATTGCCCAACCACTGCATCTTTGGTCATCAAAAATGTATATGTGCTTTGTCAAAATAGCTTACACAGCGCATCTTGAAACCTCAGTCTACTTTAAAATCTTTGCCTGGGCGAGATCTTGCTGAAGCAGTATAACTAACTTTTGTTTTGTTGCTGTGCTCAGTCTTGCCATGGTGTGTGTCCTTTGACATGGTACCTTCAGCATGGTAGCAGAGATTGGCAGTACCTCACCCAGTTTTAAGCCTCATACACAGCTGTTTCTGTTTCAGTTAATGACTGTGTTTTAAACTACATATGAAATTGATTAATCGCATTAGCACCTGCTTGGTATAATTGGTTAATCATACACTTGACTCTGATCTTTTAAAATCTCGTGCACGTGTTAAAAGCAAAAGGGTAGTCACACCAATTTTTTATTTGTTTTTATTTCTCTTCTGTTTATTTGCCGAGGTGGCAGCAACGAACTCTAAAAGGAACATGTCCTTGTCCTTCCCATGTCCTCACCCCAAATCAATGCTTTTTTAGCCACATGGCACAATCTAATTAAAATCCTTTTTAGAAAAGTGATGTTTAATATAACAGCAAAGAGGACAAAATTCTGAATGGAAAGTATCAGATAAAATATAAGGAGGAAAAAGGCCACACCTATATTTATTACATTTACACCGTTCGACAGAGCAACTAACAATTATCCCTAATACTGAACAGTTGAGGGTTAAGGGCCCTGCTCAAGTTTCCTGCAGTGGCAGATAAATTGCGCTGGTATTTGAACTCACAACCTTCATTGGAGCCAAAGTCCAATGTATTAATCACATTGTCACCATCTACCCAATATTGCGGTGGTAGCATAATGTTTAAAGACTGATGTGGCAGTGGTTTGCGAGTGGAGGGCAGAACCGGATGAAACAAGCAGTACGACTACACCTGTAGCTGATGACTCATCGGTGCGCTCTCTTTCAGTCCATCCCCACCTTCTACTCGTGAACTGCTGCCACAACTAGTTTTGTAACACGTCAGATGGAAACAGATGGAAGCACAATGCTGCATGCACAATTACAGGGAGCACTGACCTTCATTAGTCAGTGTGCCAATAGATATCGTCCATTGCAATCCTGACCACGAGCTCAACATGATCAAACAACGTAATCTTCCGCACACATCGTATTCGCCAGATTTGGCTTCTGCGAACTTCACCCTCTTCCCAAAGATGATGATCCAGCTCAAAGGTCGTTGTTTTGATGTAATTGCGGAGATCTAGCGCAAATACAGAGAAGATGTTTGACATGCTTCAAAAAGAAGATTCTAGGACACATTTCAGAAGTGGCAGGAACTCTGGGAGCACTGTGTTGCTGCTCAAGCAGACTATTTTGAAGGTGATATTATGCAAACATAGAAAACGAAAGAAGTTTCTGGAAAATAGAGCTAGTTTCGAAATTTCTTGATACTACCACGTACTTTTGAGCCTGTGATATGTAATAAATACTGGCAACTCCTAAATAGTTCAGCTATTATTTTTTGTTAAAGCCCTTGAAATAACGTATAGTATTTAGACAGTCACACAATATTTTTTACCTATATGAACTGTATATAGGAACTGCCATGATGTTTCCACAGTCCACCCTAAAACTTCCTGAGTTTAATTTGATTTACCCAGAAGTCCTGAATCTGTCAGTTGGGTGACTCTATAATACACTTTTAGTCATAATAAACAGCAAATCACTCAAAGAACGAGGTGAGATTTTTTTCCCCTTTGTGGAAATATGAGAAGTAAACATACCTATAAAGCAAGAGACCAGAGACAGACTATTGATTTGAGTCATAATTGAAATAGCATGTGTTTTACAAACAACCAAGTGAAGGTTCAGAGACCTAACCTGATCAGTGTATTGCTATGTTTATCTCTTACCTTACACTGCTTTTGACTGGAACACAGAAGAACTTTCGAGCATCATATTCTTTATTTAAATACCTTTGCTGTGGATACAATTTTGTGCTATGCTGTTTGAACATATTTATTTCATACTGAATTTTATAAACTGATGATAGTCATCTACTGAGCTAGCCAGCTATTTAACCAACAAACATGTATATTCTGGCCCAACATGGGAATGTGTGTGTTTTCTGTGGGGCAATGTGGGGCGGGCAAACCTACACTTATTACACATGAACCACTTTGCCCTTGAAGGATCCTATAAAGGTTTTTAGTAGGCAACCAAGCTTAATGCCCAGATAGGACCCTCAAAGGGCAAACCTGCTGTGGGCCCTGCATGGGCTACCCACATGGGGCCCGTGTGGAATAAATGTGGGTTTGCCCTGCCCACACTGAGACCCACACATTCCCTAAAATTGCTTGCATGAACATGCTCAGTTGGACAGAACTTATTTCACCCTACATTGAAACATACGCCCTTAATCCTCAACTATCACTTAAATGGACTTGCCATTTCTCAGGGCACAAAGAAGATTCACTTCATAAATCTTGTCTGTTCTGGTGCCTAGGCAGTAAAAAGAATTACCACTTGATGTTTAAACTATCTAGCAATTTTTAAACAATGTGTAAAAATCTACTTTTTCTTATAACACACACAGTTGTGGGAAAAAGAAAGTACACCCTTATTGGTTTTTACGTATCAGAACATAATAAAAAACATCTGGTCCTAATAAGGTAAATACAACCTCAGATAAAAAGAGCAGGAAATATTACACCATGTTATTATATGTCAAATATATGTCAGAAATAAAGCTAAAATGGTGACTTAATGTGTAAAGTACACCGTTACTGCATCCATAGGAAATAAACAGTAACAGCCACATGCTTCTAATCAAATGCTCATAATTAAACCGAAATTAATCGTTGATTAATTAAGCCACATCTATTAGTGACCACATCTATAAAAGCTGAAGTTTAATAGGTTTTAGGAGCATTCAGGTGTTTGATAATAGAATAGCAATAATCTTAGAGAAGCAACTGTTGCTGGCCATCAATCTGGAAGGGTTATATAAAAATGAATTAAAAGCTCATTCTACATTCAGGAATACCTTGACATCCCAGCAATTTAATGTCAAGGTCAGACCTCGCAATGCTCTAAAGAAAATTGAGCATTGAGTCTCACTCTGCAGGTCTCACAAAGCATGTTAAATGATAAAGTTCATGACAGTACAATTTAAAGAAAGAAAGCCTCTTCTCTCTAATACAGTTTTTCTCCGTTGCTTTTGAGCATTTCTCAAATTACCCGTAATATTTGCAAACCAAGTACATTCCCAAAACAATTTGTACAAACAGCACAACACATTGGATTACTTAGAAAAGCGTGTACTTTTCTCAGACTCCTTAGTTGATCTCTCAAAAGTGAGTATTTATGTCAATGAACAGATCATTGCTATCAGAAGTCTTTTTGTCATTGTTTACAAACAAGATCGTCAAAATGTGATTTCCTTTCGACTCCTCATATGCTTTTTCCTTTGCTTTTGCCACATCCATCTTCACCTGCTGCTGCTGCATGTACTCCTGCCTACTTTTCTCATCTCTCTGCTGATCCCAATTCTGTTTCACCAACCTCTTTCTCCTTATGCTTTCCTGCACTTTCGCATTCCACCCTCCTAGCTGTGTTTCTTTTCATTTCTACAGTAGTTGCCCAATCATCCAGAACCTCTTCATCACCACTGAGCCCCTGTCTGACCTCTTCCCGGAACCTCACAATACAGTCTTCCACCAGAACCTCCTTCAGTTTTCACCATCTTATTCTTCTTTCAGTCCTCACTCTCCTCCTCTTCTTCTTCACCTCCAAAGCCATCCTACAGACCACCATCCGATGCTGTATAGCAACACTGTCCCCTGCCAACACCTTACAGTCTCCAACCTCGTCAGGTTGCATCTCGTACATAGAACATAGTCCACCTGTGTGCACTTTCCTCTACTATTATACGTCACCCTATGATCCGCCTTCTTCTTAAAATATGTATTTACCACTGCCATTTCCATCCTTTTGGCACAATCTACCACCATCTGCCGGTCCACATTCCTCTCCTTAAGGTCATACCTACCCATCACCTCCTCATCACCTTTGTTCCCCTTTACCTACATGGGCACTGAAGTCTGCCCCACCACTTCATCTAACTCACTCCAGAATTTTTCCTTCTCCTTTATCTCAAACCTTACTTTTATTGACTTCAACTCTCAGCTTCACGTTCATCACCCTAACAGAAACTCTATTCACCTATACTCGTACTGTACTCTTCCTTTAGGATCACCCCTACACCATTTCTCTTTTCATCCACACCATGATAGAACAGTTTAAACACACCTCCAATGTTCCTGGCCTTACTCCCTTTCCACTTAGTCTCCTGAACACACAACATATCTACCTTTTTCCTCTCCATCATATCAGCTATCTCTCTCCCTTTACCAGTCTTAGTACCAACATTTAAACTGCCCACCCGGACCTCCACTCTACTTCTCCTCCTTTGGCTAACAGTGGCCCACTTACTGGTGTAAGTGAATTAAAATGTATTTACTTATGAATACTGTCAGAAATGTATGCATCACCTAACTTTCAACAGAACTTACCAGCTGTAATATAAAAAAGCAGAAACATAAGAGAATCAAGCTCAGGATGAGTCCAAACAGGAAAGCCGTATTTTGTAAACTTATCCCACATTTTTGTTTATTTTTTTGCAAGCTGTGAACTATGGCAGATGTTGTAATAGGAAAGTAAATGCCAATAAAATTCAATTTAAACTTGCATCTGAAGTCATTTTGCTGTTTTGAGGGATCTGTTCAGTCTCATTGCCTTTAATGATTTGTCTAAAATGAATTGAGCTGCGCATGAATTAATTTGAAATGTGACTGGTACTTGTTAGAAAAAGGCTGTTTCTGGGCAAAAAAAACACACTTCAAAACAAATAAACAAAAAATACCTAGCAAATGATGGACTCTGATGTCTAGAAGAGGATAGTCAGAAAATGTGTTTCCTTTACAGCATCAATATCTTTCTATAATATATTCGGATTAGTGATCATCTTACTGACCTGTTGTCAATTAACCTAATTAATTTATCCAAATGTTTAATTTTAGTAACATTTAAAAAAACTTTTTTTTCCAGACTTTTGTTGCAAAGTTCTAACTTTTTTGAGATATGTTGCAGCCATTAATTTCAAAATGACCTTATTTTTTCCTTAAAATCAATTAAGGAAAAGGTCAATTTTCTCAGTTTTAACATTTTATATGTTTTCAAAATTTTATTGTAAAAAAAAACCAAAATTTGAATGAATGAGATTTGCAAACCATTTATTTACATTTTTATTTACATTTTACAGTGTCCCAGCTTTTTTTTAGAATTGGGGTTGTATAAAAACAGCTGATGACAGTGCAGCTACAAATCACTTACAGCTACAGTGCCCTCCACAATTATTGGCACCCCTGTTTAAGATGTGGTCGTGGACTTCTAAAAATTCTCCTTTTTTTTATACCAACATAGAACCCAAATGCAAAAAAAGAGAAAAATCCAACCTTTTATTTAAGTACATTACTTTGGTGGTAAAAAAAAATCATACATTTATAAAAAAAAAAAAAATTAAAATCATGTGTCCCACAATTATTGGCACCCCTAACAATTCCTCTGAAAAATTTAATTGTTTTTTTTTATATATATTCTTCTGTAGTTGCTAAGGTTGGTCAGGGTATCTAGGGACTTTTAATTAGTAATTCGTGATTTCCTGTTTCCCTGGGGTATAAATATGACGTGACACAGAGGCCTAATTCTCTTACCCATTTGTCAACACGGCAAAGACAAGAGAACACACCATTCAAGTAAGGCAGATGTGTGTCGACCTTCATAAGTCAGGCAATGGCTACAAGAAAATAGCCACTCACCTTAACTTGCCGGTATCTACAGTCAGAGGAATCATTAAGAAGTTTAAAACAACTGGAACAGTGAAAAACAAGGCTGGAAGAGGTCCCAAGTTTATCTTGCCACAACGCACAGTGAGGAGGATGGTAAGAGAAGTAAAAAAATTTCCCAAGCTCACCGTCACAGAATTGCATCAAAGAGTGGCATCTTGGGGTCACAGAGTCTCCAAAACAACCATCAGACGCTCTCTACATGCCAACAAGCTGTTTGGGAGGCATGCAAGGAAAAAGCCTTTTCTCACTAACACTCACAAACGTAAACGTCTGGAGTTTGCTAAGCGGTACTGGGACTTCAACTGGGATCGTGTGCTTTGGTCAGATGAGACTAAGATTGAGCTTTTTGGCAACAAACACTCTAAGTGGGTCTGGCGTAAAACAAAAGATGAGTATGCCGAAAAGGCACCTCAAGCCCACCATGAAGTATGGTGGAGGATCTGTGATGCTGTGGGCCTGTTTCTCTTCCAAAGGCCCTGGGAACCGTGTTAGGGTGCATGGCAGAATTTTTAGAAGTCTACGACCACATCTTAAACAGGGGTGCCAATAATTGTGGAGGGCCCTGTACCTCTGAATAGTTTAAGATTCACAAAATAGATTTAAAACATGTAATGATTTATATCTGAAGTTCTATCTGATCTTTATTTACCATGTTTATGGAAGAAGTCTCTATAGTCTGCACTGCAACAGTCCAAGAACATTAACAGGAAAGCTGCAACTTTCATTTTTCAGGAAAAAATAACTTTCTTTAGAACAGAGAAGCTTATTCTTGGTTTCTCGCTAACAATGCAATCAGTGTGAGGAGAGAAATAGACTGTGTATAGCTTCTATATAAATGAGGAACTAACTTGCACATTCTTGATATAGATCTTATGAATTTGCAAAAACATAAAAAAAAAATGTTAAGTTCGAATTAAATAAATAATAGTTACAAATATGCTTGGTTTTTTTTATAATCCTATAATATGGTTTCTAATAATGTGCTTTGATAAGATATTTTTTGAACACATGGATAGGAATTCTCAGTGTAATTTCCTCACATATGTTTGGTGTGTATATTGCTGGTCATTTAATCATGTCTGTAGTCAATACCCACAAATTAAGACTTAATTAGGTGATCCTGCAAAATGGATGGGTGAACGGATGAAGGCATGACAAGCCTAGACATGCTTATGGGCAATGGTAAAACCTCATCAGGTCTGCATGAGTGACTGCACCTCTGCACTATTCTTACTCCCCATTTGACCAGCAGCCCATGAACATAGTCATGATCTCACTGAGGCCTTTCCAATGTAATACACCAGCGCTATGAATCATGAGGATAAACATACACCAAACGCTGGCACCTCTGGGCCTGTGTAACTTTGGATTACTGACACCGTTTAGAAAAACTGAGTTCTTGACAGAAAAAGGTGCATTTTGCAACATCTGGCGCACCTTCAAGAGGTAAAGATAAATTTCTCCTGTCTCATTGCTGAACCTTGCTCAAACCAAGAGTGCTTTCACAAGAATCACTGGGGTGTTTTGAGCGAAGTGTTAAACTAACTCTAACCCCAAACTTAATGTGTCTACAGATGTGATGAAAAGCACTGGAGATTCAAAAACACTGTAGGGAATGGTCCCTTTTTTTGCATTCATAACACAGCTGTTCATTTAAAATCAAGGCTGTTTGTCAGGTCTGCATAGTCATTCAATTTAGTTAAACTAGGAGAATGACCATATAAGAAACTTTTATAAAAGTTGATTGCTTTGTTAGTTTTGTACTCAAGCTACAAGCTAATGAACGTATGAAGTAAGTATGGATCAACCAAAAGACTTTATAAAAATCTACCATATTCATTTTTTCAGTGATAAAGTAAAGGTTGTGTCTGTCCAAGTATGCCCCTTCTTATAAGAAAACAATATTTTTAAAGATCAATCAGGTTTTATCACAGAGACTACGCTAGTTAAAAGCACGACTGACCTGATTGTTAGCTTCAGACCAAGGCTGACAGAGAGATCAGTTTTACTAGATCTTAGTGATGCATTCGACATTATAGATCATGACCTTCTCCTAGATCACTTACAGAATTACATAGGCATTCAGGGACAGGCATTAAGTTAAATTAAGTTTAAATCCTTCCTGGCTGATCGTTAGTATTTTTTGATTTAAATCAAGAACCAGAGGTGGCAAAAGTACACACATCCTTCACTTAAGTAGAAGTACAGATACTAATGTTATCAAATACTCAGGTAAAATTTGAAGTACTGACTACACTTCTTTTCTCAAGTTAATGTAAAGAAGTTTGGGCTTTAAAATGTATTTAAGCAAAAAGTACATATTACTACTACCTGTTTTAGTGTCATGCTGGTAACTGGACCTTGCATGATATTAATATTAGGGCTGGCGATCGATTAAAAATATTTAATCGCGATTAATCCCATGGTTGTCATGGACTAAACTAGCGATTAATCACAACTTTTTATCTGTTCTAAATGTACCTCAAATTAATACTTTCCAATTTTTAATACTCTAATCAATATGGGCATGGACAAATATCGATGCTTTATGCAAATGTATGTTTATTATTCGTAAAACCAGACTTAACAATAGAGCATGAAGACAAAATGTACTTGTAAACATTTTAAAGTAACTATGGTGTTTTAAACTGCATAAATGATCAGAACACCAAACGGAACCTTTGCTATGTTTCTACACGGACGGTTAATGAGGTGATACCGAAGAAACTGTTCCTCTTTAACATTACACATTTTTCAGTTTATAGTTTATAGTAAGGAATGTCTTTTACAGCTCCTGTAATTACTTACGTATAGCAGTTATATATGCTATATATAATTTTTCTTTTTTAATAAAACCAAAAAAAAAGAAAAGTTTAAACTCATTTGTCCTTAAGACTTTCTTTTATATGAAAACATAAAGTTACAGCTCTTTTTTTCTCAGACTGTTACAAATCACTAACAGTGCAGATCCTTTCATAAATGTTAAAATACCATGTTTGTATGTTTTCCTTTGTTAAGTAACAGCCCATTCTCATGTGGAGAGAGTCTGCTGGTTGAAAATAAATCAGAATTCCATTACATTAAGCGTGTAGCTTTAAAAAAAATAAAAAAATAAAAAAATAACAAGCAAAAACTTTTTTCAACTCATAAGTGTTTACGAGTAAATTCTGGGTTCAGTGAAGCATCTGAAGAATATGGGATTTTCTTACTCCTATTTCGAAGAGCATCGTGCTATAAACACAAATGACCTAATGTGCTATCAAGCAACAGGCTGAAAATTCCAAAATGGCCAAAATCTTCACCACACACTATCACAGACACACAGATACACACCATGATCCAAACTTGATGTCATCCAAAAATGTTTGATATCGGATTATAAAAATGATGGATATCTCCCTATAACAAACACCAGAGATGAAAAAACATAAACTGAGGCACGCCCGAGCCGTGATCGTGGACTTATTATGGATTTTGGGTTCTTTCTTCCCGCACACAGCTTAATTTGTCACTGTTATCTTCGTGTCAACAGTTTCCCTTAAATATTTATAATAGGCTCCGAGCTCCGAGAACCAGCAAGCACAGGACAAATCTGAGAAATGTTAACATGCAGGACATTTTTTCCACAACTTTCCAACAAGATAGAGGGGAAAAAATACGTAAAAAAAAACTGTTTAGGAGCAAACAGATTCCCAAAAGGTGTCATTCTTGACTAGGTTTTAACAGATTGCTTTGTTCATACTTTCCAATTTTTCCTTTGGTTAAACCCATGTTTTTTTAAGTGGTGTCCAAGGAACTGAGGATTCCATGGGTGTCTATTTAAAGCATTCCTGATTGTTACATTAAATCACATGTAAAATACCATTAATCAATATTCAGGCTATTATGCTTTATAATGGAAACATCAATAACTAAGAACAAGCACAAGTAGTAACTAAGAACTAAACAAGTAAAAACTAATGTTTAGTTTAATAACTTTAAATAAATGAACGGAATCTAACATTTGACTTACAATATTGCTTATAAAGGGAAACCAATTATAGCTAAAGTGAATCCATCAGACACTGTGACTAGCTGACGATGTCAACAATGACAGTTGTCTGGTAATCCTTTTAACACTCAAGCCATGTCTTAATGTACCTCTAATGCATTTCAAATACTTTTTTTTTATCTCCTCGGGACCTTGAGCAGTAGCAGGCAGTCACAGCCCTGGATCCTAAGAGGCCACAAGTATAAACACAGCAACATTTCCTTACTGACCTGACTCATCGAAGAAACTAACCCCCCACCTCCCCAAATAACCATCCTGCTAACATATAAACAATTATCTAAATGTTAGGTTTATTTGATGATACCGTATTGACTATTTGTGGCCGGTTGCTGGGGATTGAACTCGAATTTGGTTTATTTTGGAATCTTGGTTTTGAAGTGCCTTAACAAGAAAACATTTTATTGGGGGGTGGGTGGGATTTGGTGGTCATTCAGCATAGCCTCATTAATTTATGAGGGGCATAAAGCATCACTTCATAAAAAATTTGGGAACAAAATGTACTTGGAAAGGGTCAAAATTATACAACTGACCACTAATACTTTGACAAAATTTCCTGGAACACTGTGGTGAAATGCTCTTCAAGAAGAATCCAAGCTTGTATACAAATAAGCAACTCACCTTGGGTTTGCCTCTTCTGGAATGCTTCTGGAAAATGCTCTCAACACAAACACTTTATGACGTCAAAGAGTGGAGATGAAAGTGGCAGTGTGCAATTCATGAGTTTGTGACTGGAAAGTTGAATGTCATGCATTCTTCATACAAGTGGCTGCTGGGTAATCGGTAAACAAACATGGACGTTGATTATGACAGACTTTAAGCAAGCAAGTGCATACTTCATGGTAAACAAAGCAAATAACTAACTGAAAAGTGACAAACAGAGGTGACAATTTTCGAAGAGAATTTCCTGGATTTTATAAGCTTCTGTATGCATGAACATTAAGGCTAACAATTTTGTTAATTAGCACATGAGTCATATTTTAAGGAATATTAGGCCACAACATTAAGGATATAAAATGTTTTCCCTCATCCTCAGTAACCTGATGGAAATCCAGTCCATCGCCGCACACCATCCATATACGTTCAAAGCTGCAACTGGAAAACCCAGAGAGCCAGTACATATACATGAATGGCATTTGGCAGCATTCAGAGCGACTTTTATTTATCTCATTCATACAACCTAGCAGCTATTAGGTTAAGGGACTTACACTTTGGCCTAGAAGTAGCAGTTTGGTGTGGCTGGGATTTGAACTCACAACCTTCGGAATCATAGTCCTATGCCTTAACCAATCAGGTAAAATCTCCACCTGCCAGAGATTAACCACTGCACTACAGTGCTGCTCATTATCCTTAGAGGTGCAGGCTGTAAACTCTGCTCTGTCAAAACTATTAAAAGAAGCTCAAATACAGCACCTTCCTAACATGATAAAACATCTCAACTCACAGCTTAAAAAGTTTGTTGCTTTTAGATTGGGAATTTGTCTAGGATGCAAAGTGAGTAAAAAAAGAAATCTGCCGCTCTTTAACAACGAGGGATTTTGAAAAAAAATGAGGATAAAAACATATTTTACTTACAGCTGTACAGAATCTGTTTTCTCCACTGCAGCCCTACTCGCACCCAGGGTGCCTAATATAGCTGCATTACACACTTCTTTTAAAATCTAATGTTCTAAAGGGCAAGTTTAGCAATTTATATGAACAAACACACAGTACCAATGGCCATTATGAAAAATAGGAAAACATGAACATGGCAAATTTCTGTTACATTCCTGATTTATTTACTCTAACTGTTCTACAGTTGGTTAGTTAGTTCGTTAGTTAGTTAGTTAGATTTAATATAATGGCACCAGAAGAATTTACTCCGCAGTGGTGGGCTATCAGGGCCAGCAAAGCCTCCTCTGCTGGCCTAAACACTATCAGAAGCACTGGCCTACATTTACAACCTAAATTCTAATGTTTTTCATAAAATTTTATTAATTTATTCCTATAAACTGTTTATTCTCTTCATTACGTAACATTTCTCTTGGCTGCACTGCTTACAGTACGTGGATGTGGATGTTAGATTTTTTGTCAATCAGATTTCAGCCTCTATTTGCTGCCATTTTAATCTAATCTGCCCAGGGCCTTCTGGAGCAGTAGTGCTGGTCGATGCACCGTAAACTATATCATCATTTGGTCTGTTTCTTTAACCAAATCATATTCAACTACTACCTGGCCCAGAATAGCGTCAGCATTTTTTAGTAAGTCTAGTTACAGTTGCCATGTATAGAACTATTTATGGATATATACTTTTATCAGTGGTGGGCCATGCAGTTGTTACCTGGGCCTTAAGTGAGGATTTAGCTGACTTAATCCACATCTAAATATCACCACTATCACGTCGCAATTATAGAAACCATCAATACTATACAAAAACGCAATATAACAACGCGTGGCATTACAGAGAGAGAAGCATTTTTACTCTTCCTCCATCGGCCATGGTGGGTTAAAAAAATCTAAGTCAGATGTATTCATGTGTGCAAAGCTACAGACATGTTTGCTAGTCGAACTTAGCTTTAACAGTTTCCCTCTGACCAACCACTCAGAACACGTAAAAATGTCTGTCAATCAGTGAATTGCATGGCAAAACACAAGACACTGCACCAGATATCCATCAGTTATTCATATATATCACTCAACAAAGAGTGCAATGATTTCTAATGGTCGATGGTACACACATTTTTTTTTTTTTTATATTACTTTTTTGAGAAACTTCTGCTTTAACTTTAATTGTATTACATTTTAAAGCGTAATATTTTACTATTTACTCTAGTAAATTTTAAAAGCAAGTACCTTTGTACTTTGATCCAAGTAGTACAAACTTAGTAGGGACAAACTTGCACTTATAAAGAACATATTATTCATTTTTATCACCACATTATCTTTAAGCGCTATACAAATAAAATACTAAGTGAATTGAATTGAATAGTATTGTAAATTGGGTACTGTTACTGGAGTAATACTTAGGCAGAATATTTCCACTTTTACTAATGTAACAATGTAAAAGGGGCACTTATACTGGAGTAATATTTAAGCAGAATATTTGTACTTTTACTTAAGTACAGGAATGACGTACTTCATCCACCAATAGTGATGGCACTCATGCCTGTGGTTAAATCACAGCTGTGTTGATTATCAGTACACCACTCTTGCTGGTGTGATATTGATTAAGTAGGTGATTCATTTCCATTCTGGTATCTGCTATCTGTACCCGGTTTCAGTCTAATAAACCAGCATGTGTTCCACCATATTGAGAAATGTTGCCACAAATTATACTGGATTTTTAAGATAAAATGTTCTTGTTAAGATTGTAACCACATCATGCATTTGTGCTAGACGTATATGTGCAACACTTTTCATTTTCTTCTGGAAGGAAATGGATACACAATACCCCTGTGTGTAATCACAGAAGACATGCAGGACGAGATCTGTTTACCTGCACAGTTTATCATCTGCTCACAAATTTCTGTAAAGATTAAATAAAAGGTAAGGTTTCAAATCAGAATCAGAGCATCTGAGCCGCCTGCACATGGACTTTTAAAGGACTAAAGAATGGGAAAGAGATCCTATTAACCTGAAAGGAGGAAAATCAACATAAAGAAAAGTGGTGCTTTGGAATGAAAGAAGGTAATCAGTCTAGACTATTAGCATTTGAAATGAAGCCAAACTCATGGTTGAACCTCAGCTGATGTAAAATTACACAAATTAAAGCCATCAGTGTTAACATGTGCACAAATGCCAATGCATGACTGATCAGGCGTATCCACTTTCTTCATCTTTGAAGCTGTTTTTTTCCCCCTTAATATGTTAATTCTATTGATGAACACTTTATCATTTTGATCTTTATGATGGTGAAGAAACTGTCCATTTGAACTGAGAAATATATAATATTTCCTTCATAATAAGAGGAGTTACATTTCAAAGCATGATTAGGTCATTAGGTCATCTAGTGCAAGACAAAATACAAGTAAGCAAAAAAACACATAAAACATAAAAAATGGCTCGATCAGATCTCTTTATGCTGTGTGCATTGAAATGTTTCCTTTTTCACTTTCGTTTTAGCCATATTGTCTACAATATTGTATACTTTTTTTTAATTTAAAAAAATTGTGCTCATCTGCACTTAAACTTTATGAGATACCAAACTGCACAATAAACTTATTCCATTCCACGGACATTCCACAACATTAAATAAAACTATAAACAGATTTTCTTTTCAGGTTTTTCCTGCAATAAACAATGTCATCCTTATTGTGGTATAAGAGGAATGAAAAACTTTGCGGTGATAAAAGTGAATCTGATTCGTCAAAACCCCATCACTAATTATCTTACACTACATCATAACAGCGATTGTTTCTTTGTTACATATAAAGTAGTAAAGTATATTGCAAATAAGCTAATATGCACAAATAATACTTAGCTATCATATGCATGCGCTCATCCGAAATAACCTACATGAGAGCAAAGATGAAGGCAGCATATTGTTCTTGATCAAATCAACATGACAGCCAGTTCGTTCTGTTTTGTCAGAAAACGTGAAAGTAATTACACAAGGTCGATTTTTGTTTAAGTTGAGTTGTGTTTGTTTTAATTTAGTGGATTCTGGTATTTCTCTTCATGTCCTATATATAGTTTGCCGGTCGCACAAAGCAAAACAATCCACCAAGCATTAATTAAGCGCTGAATAAAGAGTTTATGTCCGTGTAACCAATAGGCCTATAACAATACAAAAAATACAATTTAAATTCCATGTGATACGATACGGTTGTGTTTTGATGCTATGCAGTTGTACAATACAGCAAAAATATACAGTGCCTGAAAAAATTTGTCTTAGGTTTCCATTTTCAATTTAGAATTACAGACATCATAGAGGAAAATATATATAAAAACATAAAAAACATTATATGTATATACTTTGACTTTTCCAGTCATATGTGTTTTCCCAAAAACTATTATCCCAATGTTGGAGGTATACAATTGTATAGAATGTCTTTGGATGTGGTTGCATTACACTTTTCCTTCCGGGTTGACAATACCCCTCTGCACAAAGCCAGCTCCATGTATATATGGTCTGCATTTGATGGAGTGGAAGATCTTGAGTGGCCTGCTAGAGCGCTCTGACCTCAACCCTATTATACACCACTGGGATGAATTGGAACGCTGACTTGCGCCCCAGGCCTCTTCGCCTTACATCATTACCTGACTGTACAAACACCCTTGGGACTGCATGAGCACAAATCTCAACCACACTCATAATCTAGTGGAACATCTTCCTGGACGGTGTGGGTGGGGATATTACAACAGCAAACTGGGACTAAATATGCTTACCAAGTCTAAGGATATTAGTAATTTTGTGAACTTATAGACTAGTATATTAGCCACCTACCTAATAGTGTTTGTAATATATTCTGATTCAAAATATAGGACAAGCTACTTTTCCAGATAAAATACAATTCCACCTGAAATAAATGGTATTTTATAATGTCATGTTTTATATACATTACCCAAAATAAAATCTGTTAAAAACACATTGTTTAATTCATCACATTGTTAAAATGCTTAAAACCTTTAAAGCAATAAAACATGAAATAGTTTCACTACTGTTAATATCATGAAATAAAAAGGAGGGTCTAAATCTTTCAAATGTAAAGACAACAATATAAACTGGTGCAAAATGACTAATGTGACAAGTTTTTATGTATTCGCTGAATATTAAACATAATACAAAAAAAAAATAAACCAGAAGAAATTATGAAGCATTTGGATAAATACCATATTTAACCCAAAATTATATTGCACTCATCCTTCATGCTCTTGGCTGCTAAAGACTGATATGACAGTATGCATTCTGGAACACACATACAATGTTATCAGAGCAGGTCACTAGCAGTTTTCTGGTCCAAAACAAACTCCTAATTCTGGAATTTGATGCTTAAATGGATTTCAGCGGGAGCAATTCCAGACCAAACATTTGCTGTATGCTATGTGACAAATTTGCATGTTGATCCGTTGCTCCCTAGTACCCCTCACACCTACTAAAACAGGAGTGTGTCCATCTCCAAAGAAGCAGGAACGCATGTCTCTCCGCTGATGATCAGTAACGAATTACGCTGAGGATGCGGTCCTGCATTCTTGGCCTTGAGCTGTAGATCCTGTGTGGGCTGGGAAGGACCTTCCCTCATACATCATTATTCCAACAAATGAGTCAGCGAGCAATCAGACTAACGAGGACTTTCTCTTCACCCTCACAAACCTCAGCACCATTTTTTCCTCTATTAATAACTTTTCTTTGGTACGAGGTCACTAAACGCGACCTTATTAAACCATAATGAGATGTGATGATCAAGTATTCGGGGGAGCAAAAAGTCAGCTGAACAAATGTTTAAGTCTGATTTTGACAGGCAGTCTGGCCAATGAACGTCGCTCCTAAATTATGATAAAGCACAGACACAAGTCAAACACGGGACTGGACTTTCCTACACATTTGTTCACAAAGGTGAGCAGCCAAGACAAATACACTAAATGCAACTCGATCTCAACATTCGTCGGAGCTTTCACTGAGACCATCAGCAGTCCATTGGCCAAAATGAATCACCGTTTCTCAGCACTAATATTCGGCAAGAGTTTTGCTGGCAGCAGCAAAATGACATTGATGTAAATGTTTCCTACTGAATAAACCTTTAAATGTCTCGTTTGCACTACTCACAGCAACAACAACAAAAAAATCGCATATCATGATACACACAAAAAACTGTATAACAGATGCTCTTTTTCATAGACAAAAGTTTGAGGACATTTGACCAAAAAACTGTATATGCTTTCTGAACATTCCATTCCACATTTAAACTGTTATATAATCTCCACTCTTCTGGGAAGATGTTCCACTAGATTTTAGAGTGTGGGTGTGGAGATTTGTGTTTATTCAGCCTAAAAAGTATTACAGTTTTTCTCAGTTGCTTTGGAGCATTTCTTAGATCAGAAATGAAATACTCAAAACCTTGTTTAACCTCCTTTGCTTTGATCAAATTGGCGAAAGCTTTGGTACATTCATTTAATAGATTTTATAGATCTTCCTACATAATCGTCCTACATACTTCTCTACTTTTAAAGCTAAACTAAAAACCCACTTATTCACCAAAGACTTTGTTGTGTAGTAGAGGGTGTGCTTAGTCGTTTACTTCTTAACGTTTCTTATAATTGTTGTATTTTATTGCTTATTTTATTTCTCTTCTCTTTTTTTATGATATTGTATATTTTATTAGTTTTATGTTAATAAGATTTGATTACTACTTTGCACATTGCCTCTTTACTTTGTTCAGCACCTAGGTTCCACCTGGTAGATGTTAGGTGCTATATAAATAAATATTGATTGATTGATTGATTGATTGATTGATTGATTGATTATCAGTTGTTTATGTTCACGTTGATCAAAATATATTATACTGGTTTCACCTAAATAGTCTTAACCCCCCAAAAATGGGCTTCAGATCATTGCATAAGTTATTGAATGCAAAATGATTAAACCAGTTGTATTGATAAATTGTGCAGATGAATCTAGAATAGTTCTCTAAAACAGGTCAAAGGTGAATCTCGTAAACCTTCAATTGAGCAAAACAGAGAACTACTTCTTCTTCTTCTTCTTCTTCTTCTTCTTCTTCTTCTTCTTCTTCTTCCGGCTGCTCCCATTAGGGGTCGCCACAGGGATCATCCATCACCATACCACCCTGTCCTCTACGTCTGCCTCTTTCACACCAACTACCTGCATGTCTTCCCTCACCACATCCATGAACCTCCTCTTTGGTCTTCCTCTTTTCCTCCTACCTGGTGGCTCCATCCTTATCATTCTTCTACCAATATAATTCATATCCCTCCTCTGCACATGTCCAAACCATCTCAATCTCGCCTCCCTCACCTTGTCACCAAAACATCCTACATGCGCTGTCCCTCTAATAAACTCATTTCTAATCTTCTCAGCAAAACAGAGAACTACAATTTCTGAAAATTGATGAACAACCAAGAAACGAACGAACACAAACGAACGTGTGAATCCTTTTCGGTCTCTTGCAATCAAATAAATACATTTTTGCTGCTGAAATGTATAGATGCCTTACAGAAGAAATTCAGCCTTGTGCATTTTTAATCCTTGTAATCCAACTGTAGTTTATATCAAGAAATACTGAAACTGTGCATCATCATACTGACAACATGACTAAACACGAATCTTGTTTGTGAACAATGACAAAAAGACTTGTTATTCTGATGGGAATGGCATGTTCAGTGACACAAATACTTACTTCTAAGAGATGAACTAAGAATTAAACAAAAAATTACAGGCTTTTGCACAATGTATTGTGCTGTTTGTACAAATTGTTTTAAAAATGCACCTACTGGTTCGTATGAATATTAAGGATGATTTGAGAAATGCTCCAAAGCAACCGAGAAAAAACTGTAATAAAGTCAATACTGATGTGGGGTAAGGAGGCCTGGGATGCATTTAGCTTTCCAATTCATCTTAAATCATATTTTCATAAAGCCATTTCATAGAGAAGTGGCTGCAAAAGTCAGGTGACACAATTCTTTTGTCCATACAGGGTACCTAAGTCTGTGTTGTGCTCCCAATCATCATTTCTGTATCTCTAACTAAATTCAGATTAAAGTTTTACTAAGGATAGATAAATGAATACTGTAAAAGCAATACTAATGCGATATTTAAATAAATGCAGTATTTTCTATCCAGTGAACGTCCTGTGAGTCACTCACAAGGAAAATTCTCCTGGTAACATGACTTAATCGTATGCAAACATCTTATTAAAAAATTTAACTTTCACCTCAGTTTAAAAAAAATAAATAAAGTACATTTTAATTTTATCGCTTTATAATTATCATCATTAAGATTATTTGTAAAGTGTTGACCTTGGCACTTCATTGGAGGCTATGTGCATGTTTGACTCAGCTCACATTAGACAAGTTCATAGTTGGCATAAGTAATTTAGATTTATGGTAAAAATAAATTAGTTTTTATTTTTTGCTGTACTAATATTCTCTAATGTAAAATTATAAAACTCTTATGCAATATGTGTAAAAGATCAGGAAAGGTCTAGTTATATAACAAAACAAAAATTAAACATTAGGACAAGCTCCATCCCGGAATAATCCAACTGCAAGGTGAAGAGATGGAGGTGTAAGTTAAATTAAGTCCTTAAACAACCTTTTAAATGTTTAATGAAAACATTGCAAAAAAACATGCAGTTTGCATAGTGCTCAACTGCTATCTAGAAAAACTCTACGTTTATTTTTTATTTATTTATTTTAGCATTTCTTATGACCAGTCAACATCCGTAGCATCCAAACAAGTACCAGCAGCTGTGTGAGAACAGTGTGTAATTGCTAATCCTGTATGGATTAAGTGGAGAGCTCATTCCTTTGTGCCCTACACTCACGAACACAAGCATCGCATGCTCAGGGAGGGACCCAGAACTCTACACTCTCTTCTCATGGCACGAAAGGCTATTGTCCGCCCCTTACCTTGGGAAAAGTATGGCCGATAAGCTCAGCAGTCACAAAGCCTCAAGCGATGAGGGCACCAAGCCTGCCTTTGGGCTCCTTCAGCTGCCAATGACCACAAATTAAACACTGGCATGATAAGAGCCATGCTTTGTGGTTTTCATTTTTTTTTTCTCCGAAGTACTCTATTTGATTCATTCTTGACCTTCGGTTCAGTGGGACACACCTTCCTTAATGAAATAGATCTAATCACTCACTATGGTGGCCGTTTCGGAGCGTTTTTGTATCTTCAGAAGTAGACTTTAAAGTGGTGAAAATTCCTTTAGTGGTGAGACATCTTGACCCGCATGAGGGGGATGAGTTTTTTTTTTTTCTGCTGCCTTTTCAAAGAAAAAAAAAAAAGTAAAAGAGAGGGAGGGAGAGGGTGATGTTTTCCTTTTCATGCCCAGCCTCTGAAACTCCATCCCTCTTTTCTGGTGTCAGTCGCTCTTTTGTGTCAGGCAGTAGTGGCTCCCTTTGACACTGCACTGGTTATCCTCTTGATACCTGACTCCGAAGAGGATCCGCACTCTCGGACCTTTGTTCTTCCATCACCTTTCCTCCTGCCTGGATGAGGAAATTCACTGGCACACTGCAATAAACCACCCCCATCCCCCACCCCCCACGATATTGTGAACTTTTTACTTTTTGCTAATGCACTGTAATCAAGGCATTCACACCTTAAGAGGACAATAAAACAAAAAACAACACTAGGCCTCTCTGACTCAGGATCCCACAGTCTGATAATTCCTGTGGGATTTTAACTCAATTCCAAAGCTTCTTTTCAAGCATTTCTCAGGCGGGGGTTGGATTCTCACGGAAATCTGCAGATAAGAGGCACCTCACTTGACAGGCCAAAGTGGCCGCCGTGTCACGGAATGAGATAAGGAGTGTGATGAGAGAGGTGGGCCACAGTGCCGAGTGACGCTGCAAAAACAGTTCCCAGCTGCTTTCCAAGCCAAATCACAAAACGTTAGACAGTTTTTTGTCTTAATACAAACAAGCATGTGGTCAGATAGAACCAGGTTAATCTCTTTGTACCATCACAGTGCTTTGATTGTCAACATGTTGCATGATTCTTATAGATTTTTTCTAAACTAAATTTTTTCATATTCCAGGTACTTTCATAAAGATCTGGCAGCTGAAGGTTTTTTTTTTTATAATAAAGGTCACTTTGCATACTATAATAAGCAGTACTCCATCTAATACGATGCACAATTCTATTCGATCTTTGAATGGACAGGGACCACCACTAAACTGATATTATATAGGCGGTAGCTCATTCTCAGCACAGCAATGACCTGGACATAATACTAGAATGATTGGATCAGGTGCAGCAGTGTTGCTGAGATCTAATCACCTGGCGAGTCAGCTTGTCGTTCTATGACAGTCCTGAATTATGACTTGCACTTGATTAATAACGTAATCTGATAAAGTGCTGAATTAAGCAAAAACAGAAAAGAAAAAAGAAGACCTGAAAAACAAGACTGTTGTTATTCCCGTTCGTTCGCAGTTCTGAGTCATGAGCGGCGCCAACTCTCCGCAAAGATCCATTAGTCCGAGAGACGTGTTTCATATGAGTTTGTTTAACTTTTCCTGGCACGGGTTCAAACAGCTGTGCCTTTGGCTGTAGCCTGTGTAAAACCCTTGACCCTAGGGAACCTTGATCACCACTCCACTACTGTACAGGTCCAAAAAAAGTTAGTGCATGATGTATGGAAAGGATTGATGGATCCAGCTGGGCTGCGAGAGGCCTTGGTTCCTGGATGGAAGCCTGGCTGCTATTTCAGGCTCATCTCCGACACCTCCATAGCATCACACTGCAAGATTACCTCTTGCGATCTTTCATAGTCGAGGCACACGTCAGAAAGAGTCCACGCTGGCTGCACTTGGAGGTCGACATAATTGTGCGCTGAGAGATACACGGTGTAGTGCGGCCCTGCAGTTCGGATGGGCTTATTGCTTTTGACATTTAACCCAAACGCAAAGGGTTTACGGCTGCTCGTGGGTACGGAGTGTGCGCTGGCCTGGGCGCCAATGGATTGGATGCTTGGCTGATGAGCTTGGATGGGATCAAGGAGGTGAAGGTCTGGTTTCATGTCTTCAGTCTGAATCAAATTAGAGCCTGGTTAAGAGCACACCAATGCGGTTCCACAGTTAAGGCTTCAAGAGAAACAAGCACAATGAGACGTGACATAAGAAGTTGGCTCGGAAATGCAGACTGTGGCAGCGCTGATGAGGCTTACGTTACAGACTCGCCTGCAGAAATGCTGCCTACACCACAGAAAAAGCAGGACCACCTTCTATGACTTATCCACCAGCAGCACTTCTCCCCAAAGCCTCGTTTTACTTACCTTGTTATGGCTTCCACAGAAAAGTAAAAAGGGAAGCTATGTGGAACAACCATGACCACAAGACATGCACTAAAACAGGAAGCTGAGAAGTTTTATCTCCTGATTTATTTTATGGCTTAAAGAAATAGGCGTATAAAATCAGCAGTTCTAGGAGTCGTGGTCACTTGATTGCTTTAAAGAGATTTCTTGGACAAATTGATATTAGAAATATCGAACTAAAATATATATATATATATATATATA
>MU551617.1:8360057-8383077 GCA_024362625.1 Silurus asotus
TTTTAAACGATTTCAGCAATAAAAAAAATGGCCCTAAATCCATTAGATTAGTATATACTTATGAATGTTAGGTCATTTTTAATTTAAGATGCAGCTGATGACAATGACAGAGACAGAACATGGTTTTAAAAAGTCACGGTTTTAAAAATATGTCACGTCCCTAAACATTTTACAGCTCAACTGTATAGGAAAACAGATGAGCAGGGATTTTATTTTTTTTTTGGCTCTGTCATGCCATCAAGCGTAGATCACTTTAATCTTCCAGATGTACATAAATTATGCAGGCAAGTATGCATACAATGCTGCTTGCATTGCTGCTGCTTCTGCACGCACATCCTCGTATTATTTTCCTATACCGTTTGATCCTTAAATGGTATCATCCATTTGATGATTAAACGGAGATGAAATAAGATGGAAAAATGCATGCCTTCAAACACTCCTTCTCACTCGTGAACAAATGCAGCTCACACTCCTCACTAGATTGGCAGGTCAGTGAAGGGGATAGTCTTCATATGCTAGACATAAGCCACAGTAGACCTAAGCTATAAATCTGTCATTTGAAAAATGTATGTTGGTCAAAACTTAGGGTCACGGAAAATTCATTATGTTTATTTACGGTCTTTTGCCAGAAAAGGGTGAAATCCCAGAGTGCAAATAATGATCTACCACCTGATCAACTCTTGTGTAACCCCTTCAACATTGGATACACAATCCAGACCACATCACGTGCTGCCAAATGGTCAATGTTGTTTACCATTAACCTTATTTGCTCATCAGCTCAGCATGCAAAAGCTCAAAAGAGGCTCCCCATCTGCTACCATTAAGAACTTACAACCCCCATGCACCACCACCCACCCCATGCTCTTTTCCCCAACATTCACATCTACAGAGTAATATACAACAGGGACAGCTGGTCAATAAAAGGACAATCTTAAAAGGACACTTGTACATGTTTATGTTCCTTAAATGTCAAGCTTAATAGGGAGGGCACGATAAGAGCGATGCAGAGGCTTGCAGAAATTTATCTTTTGGAGTGAAGAGGCCTAATGCTTTTAAGAGCAACTACGATAGAGCAAAGCATTAGCTTGAAACAGGACATTTGGAGAAGTTTCTTTCAATTGCTCTCTATGTTTAAAGTGGAGTTATATGGCATATGTTTTTATATATATGTTGGTATGCATTTAAAAATTTCAGATGGAACAGGTGTGTAAACTGCAGGAGACTCCCGAGATGCCATTCAGCCAATATAAAAACGGCAGTAATCCATATTATAATTATCTTCCCATGTCATCCTCAGCACTCACCAAAACAAACAGTCTCTACAAAAATTTTCTTTTAATAGAGAAACATATAACAGGTTCAGGGTCCTCCTACATAAGTAATGGGGGGAAAAGAAAAACTTGCTGAGGAGATATGAAAACCCATTCTTATCTGGGTGTGAACATAAATAAATCCTTTTTATATCCCACTATCATAACAAATCTGCTCATATTAATCAAAGTCTAAAAAAATTTTTTTAGGGGTACAGTACAATAATGCATAAGATTTGTGCCCTTAACCCTATGCTTTCCTACATATCACACCTCCAAATGCCTTTTAGCTTAATTCTTCTTACACCACAGCAACATGACTATTATTTTTACATATATATTTAAAAAGCATTTTGTCAGATGCCTTTATTCAAAGCGATTTACTGTTATCTCAGTTATACAGCTGAGCAACTAAGGGTAAAGGCTCTTGCTCAAGGGCCCCAGCAGTGGCAGCTTGGTGGTGCTGTGATTTGAACCCATGACCATCCAATCAGAATTTCATCTACTTATCTATTTATTCATCCTAATGTGGAACACCAAATTAATTCCAGTTTGCACAGAGAGCTTGGCATTTTTTCTGACAAAACTGCAAAGTGTAATCTTTTCTTTATCTTTCCTGCAGTTAGACTATTACAAAGCCTGAAACTGGACTATGGACTTCTTTTATAAATCTTAAATCACCAGACTATCCATCCATCCATCTATCTATCTATCTACAAACATTTTAATCCGTTTGCATATCGCCCACCAAACAAGTCTCTGTCAATGATCGGTTACTATAGAAACAAAAACACATTAAACCTGCACTCAGTTTAATGTGGGAGCTAATGTCAGTAAAAAAAAAAAAAGGAATCGCCCCCTTCTGATCAATCACAAGGAACTAGGTGGACCACCCTACTCTAACAGGAACACGTCCCCATAAAGAAGAGGCCTTGCTTTTTAAACTTTTAGCCAGCAGATACAAATGATCTAATCATTTATGGTTTAACTCCGTGTTGAATATGAAATGAATAATTGTAATTTAGAATAAACGTCCTACCGAAAAAGTCACACTGTCAGTATATTACGTTGTTAGGAACAGAGCAAAACTGGCTGTGTGTAACATGTTGCCCACGTCCAACCTTTGAACTGTAAAAACCCTAATGAAGACTGCGTGTTACAAAAACATAAACACTGTTTTTTTTATCTCGTATTTATGGTGCATTCCAACGCAGACACGAATTCATTACGCACACCTGTAAAGCCAGCCTCAAACGGGGAAGACGATTGCTGTGGTTGAGGCCACGCTAAATAAAAAGCCATCAATGATAGGCTTCGGAATATGAAAAGATTAGATCAAACTTCACCTATGATTGGAAAGAGGCCTGATTGTAGCTGCCCAGAGCACTTGTAAAAATCTTTGGGAGAAAGGTGCAGCAAGAGATACCATCGTGTCTGAGTGCCACTTGTTGCCAGAGTGAAAGAGCCCTCATGACTCACGCATGCAATCCTAGTGAGGATTTCCACCCTCAACTTAACACACTCATATGGGTAAGAAAATGGCAATCCAACCAAAGTAGATCGGTGTTGAAGCGCTTTAATATCTAATTCTAATGCTGCCTCCTTTTATTTGTTAAAAAGGGTACATTTTAATGGCTTAACTAGATCATTTAAACAAAGGGTAAATATAGTGCAAAGTCACATTTTAGCAGATTAGATTTTTGGCCAAGTTTTTCCTTTAAACCTGGAAAAAAAAAAAAAAAAAAAAAAAGATATAGATGGATATCATAGTCTGAGTGTCACTTGTTACCAAACTGAGGGAACCCTCATGATAAACTCATGCAATCCCTTCAAGCATCATAAGGGCAAGAAAATAAGCGCATGATAATGCACCGGCTGGCCTCGAAAGTGACAATGGCCAATCACTGGCACTTGTGCCGATACTCCTAATCAGCACACATGTAAAAGATAAAGTGCGGCGATACAAACGATTTAATCTTCAAAAAAAAAAAAAAGTGGGGCGAAAAAAACGATTTAAATTTAAAAAAAAAAAAAAAAAAGGATCACGCTTTAGAAATGATCTGAGCCAGTGTTTTTTTTTTTTTTTTGGATGTTTATTAAGAGTGACTTTTTATGATGAATTGCAGAGAGAAAAAACACACTTCATTGTACATCATAAACTCGTTTAATCTGCAAACCATGACTCAATGAAATGCTTTTCTCTTCACCTTCACTTTGCACAAGTAATATTTAACAGCATCAATATTTCTACATAAACATAGTAAAAAGTGGAGTGAGATCATCTGAATATCAAATAGAAACCATCAAGAGGTTTATCTCCCCCCTTATTTACTTCCTATGTTGTGATTGCTTTATTGCTTATTTCTTCTAATTCAGCTGTAGGGTGGAGGGGGGTAAAGGGGGACACAAAAAAAAAATGATACCAAGTGTTTCTTGAAATAGTGAAGATGTATTAAGCAGACCTCCTGCCTAAAATCAAGGAACAAGCTGGGTGTGTTAATGCTGCTGTAGCTCAAGTTAAAGATCCGCTGGGAAATGCTTTTCGGGAAATCGGCTTCGTCATAGGGGATGATTTGGTCAGGTTTAATACTGTTGAGAGGTAGGGTCTGTTGCGTTTTCCTTAGTGCTCACAATTATTACCAGCACTCAAAAAAAAAAAAACACCAAGCGGTAACGCCATGAACGCGGGCTGCAAGACGGCATGGCACATGGACCAGCATGAGATTTAGACGTGAACATCATGCTGACGTTTGTCTTGTTTACCGAATTACATGGGAGAATCAATCTCACTGCCGACGTTATTGCAAGCTGCTATGTCTAATTTTCTGGTGTTGATCCTTTAAATCCATGACTAAGAAAAAAAAAAAGAAAAAAAATCCACTAACTGTTCAACTATCATGCACTGTTCCCTCTTAAAAACTAATGCCTTAAAAATTAATGAAAAATGGATGCTTGCTTTATGTGTATGTGTGTGTATGTATAAACAAACAGTTGTGCTTAGCCTCTACTACTGAATTGTTGAAATGCTTTTAGACGTTCTGTCATAATTTAATCAGGCATAACAAACAGCAAATACTGGGGGGGGTCTAACTAAATCTTCATGAATAAAAGGAAAATGAAGGGAGTGTGGAAAGAAGGGGAGCTTCATCGACATTTCTACTTTGTCTAAGGGGGATTATGGTCAATTTGTACACCCTGATCCCTTAAAAGAGGGTACAGTGTTTTTTAATTCCCTCATAGATGCTCAGTGTTCCAGTTGTTAACCTTCACGCACTTTAGCAGCCAATGCGTCGCACGTCTTCTTGGCATCTCCCAAAAGCATAGAGGTGTTGGTTTTGTAGAATATGGGGTTGTCCACAGCTGCGTAGCCCACGCCCAGAGACCTCTTCATCACGATGACCTGGAGGGTTGGAAACACAGACCTTAAAGTTGAAGCCAAAAAATTCAGAGCGGCTCCCATTTAACAAACCAAGGAATAAAACAGCTTTACTGTTTAAAAATAAACAAATAAAAAACACAGAGTGGGGGGGGGGATTATGGGCTCCAGTGAAATCTAGTGAAAAAGCCAGTAAGCTAAAATGTGTTGGCGATAGACTGAGCGTAATTCTCGTTCATCTCACCTACTATCCTTTGTCCTGCAGGATTTCGAAGAAAACTGAACACTCCTCTATTTAATGAGTTTTCATTATGTAATTATAAACATTCATTATGTAAACAATATGCAACTGTATGAGAATTTGAGTATGTACACAACAATTTTGGTTTAATCCTTACAGATGCGATGACTCAGCAGAGGTCAGAGGTAATTGGTGGAATTGTGTGGCTTTTGATTTTTTAGCACCGAGAAGCACTTGTTGTCCTTGATAAACCATGAACAAAAGGTTCACAGATTGCTGGTACGTTAGTGAAAAGTAAATCTTAGACACTAGACCTGTTTTGGCCACAAGACAGGAAAAAAAAAATTCCTCTCTGATTTTAAGCCGAACTATTTATTTAACAGACGCGCGTCACTGTAAAATATTATTCACCAAAGGTAATTGAGGCCAAACACAGCAACACTTAGTTAATAACCCTGTCCTACACCTGTATGTAAAATGTGTTAGACTTTAGCCTTGTATTTGTGCATTAGTGAGAGAAAGAGAAAGCAGATCATGCTTCCAGCATCTAATGGATATTTAAGTATCTGCCATTTACAAAATTAAGCGTCATTAGTGTCTCGGGCGCAGAACCCGAGCCGAGCGCTTCCTGGGAAAGCGAGCGAGAGCTGTGCTGTGATTGGGAGCATCTGGTTGGGAAGCAGCAACCCTTTCTTGCTAATTGAATAAGTAAAAACAGGAGAGGAGTCCTCGCTGCGCTGCTGGTCTCTATGCATTGGTGGTGCTCAAGACGCTAAAGAATACTTGGAAAGAAAGCCACCTCATCTGGTGATGCCGAAGTGGGATACTGATGATCACTGATGGCAAGGTGATGAAGGATCGGCTTTGGAGACGGAAGTAGAGATTCACCTGACTGTCATCTCCCTGCAGTTTCTGCTACATCATTTTTCAGGATGCCTCTCTGCTCAGCTGCAGCTGGGCTTGGGGATGTAGAAAGGACTCCTCATAATCTGGGAGCAATCAGAACTCTGGCAGCAGATTCACCACCTACCAGCCAATAGGACTATCACGATCGTCCAATGAGCTCATGTCATTAGTAATGTCACTACAAAGAGAGTTTACTGATTTTGGAAGAGACCACTAACCAGCAACCCCCCGCCAAAATCTTTTTTTTAAAGAATTGCAAAATGAAACAGTTTATTCTTGTCTGGAAGTGCTGCTAAACAAGTACAGCACAAAGAAATTCACCTGACGGAAGATTTTGGATACGAGATAAATCAATCCATATTTGGTTCATTTTCAGACTTAAATTCTGTACATTTGGGAAAGTCCGGGAGCAGCCAAGACAACTGATCTGGCCACGTTGAAAACAGTGGTCTGTGGATGGCTTTCACTGAACTGTGGTGTGGTGTGAAAGCCACCACGCTCTGTGCCACGTGCTGTGTAACGTGATTGGATCAATTTGTTGGTTCACACTCTGTTTCAAGCTTTATGACTACGGAAAGGGATGTGATGGCCAGTAAAGGAATGAATCATCATCATCATCATCATCATCATCATTATTATTGTTATTATTGTTGTTAAACCAGCAGCTGACAGGACTGAAGCATTTTAATCAATGCACCCTACTGTTGCAACTGCATGCATGTGAGCATGGCGGAAAAAATGCATGTCTCTTGCAGACCTGCATGTCAGTTTTCTTATACACAAAAGGCGCCTTGTTTGCAGGTGTTCCTGCACAGTGACATGCCATGAATCTGTTCTCCACCTCCTGAGTGCTGGTCAACTTAAGGAAAACTGAAAATGTGCATAAAATCATTATTGAATAAAGCTCTAAAATGTCATCATTCCCACCAAGAGATCTAAATTGATCCAAAAGCCACACCTGCACTTATGATCAGGAGGAATAGGGACTTACTTTGAATTACAACATCTACAATATTTACAAAAAAAAAATAATAATAAATAAAAAAAAGTGATGCTCATCAGAGAGAGAGAGAAATATAACCTCAGATAGCACATAAAATGGAGAAAAGGAGAACAGGTAGCTAGCAGGGTGAAAGGTGCGAAGAAAGTAAGCAGTAAGGGAGGTTCACCTGTTTGGACTTCCAGACTTCCAGCACTGGCATTCCAGCGATGATTGAGTTGGGGTCTTCCTGAGCGGCCGAGTTCACTGTGTCGTTGGCTCCAATGACCAGCACCAAGTCGGTTTCTGAACACGGGCAAAACACCACAACAGGACAAAATTAAATCTGAGGGTATTATTGAGACAATTTAAAAAAATAATCACAAAAAACATACCAGGGAAATCATGGTTGATCTCATCCATCTCAAGAACAACATCGTACTGAACACCAGCTTCGGCCAACAGAACGTTCAGCTGCCCAGGCATGCGCCCAGCAACAGGATGGATGCCAAACCTGCACAGCAAAACATTACATTACAAACTCACTCTGATCACATCTTTCATGAAATTACAGAGGTCTTTGACCTGGCCTGATGTACAGGCAACTTGACCCCGGGTTTTAGTACAAGTTAAGAGGAAATAAGTTGGAGTCAAGTCTATCATTCTAACACTGGCAGTAGTAAAGACACACACTGAGGGGAAATTGCTAGAGGAAGAGGATCAGGCCCCTGAGGCTGCCGAGTGCCTTTATGACCCGGCCTCACCATAAAAACCCAGATGACTGCCAACAAGACCAGGGCACTCACAGGAAGTGGCGTGCTCAGATTAAGCTCCAATGTGCACATTTACTGAAAAAGTGGCTGTCAGATAAATGCTCATTAACTAATTAGAATTTAAGTTATCTGTCGCCTCCGATCAGCATCGCGCAGCGAGATGGCCTCCTTTCACTCAGACAAAAACACAACCTCTAGTTAGACAAAGCGAAGATTTTATCAAGTGACCCACCGGAAGAGTTACAGTATACAGATCAGTGGAAACATTTGTATTCCATATGTCTTCTACCAAAACCAAGCAAATCTATATAAAAATACAGGATTTCTCGAATGTGATATAAACTTGACCTGCAACCCATTAACACAAGCACACACACACACACACACACACACACACACATACAAATATACATACATACATACATATTATATATATATAAATATATATATACACACACACGTTTTACTGTATTTCCGAATAATGTTCTAATGGCCTCTCCAAATCTGTGAAAGTTTATTATACAATATTTCAACTTCAGTTTTTCCCCCTGTTTCCCACTGACTGGTTTGAGAGAAAAAAAGAAAAAAAGAAAAGATATAGTGAAATGTTAGTCATTAGACACCTAAATGAAACATTTTCATACAGAAAGCTAATGTTTTGTGATTAGGGAGGTTAAAAATTAAATTGTTGAAGTATTAAGTTGAGATTATTGTAAAATATGCAATGCAAATTTATAGCATATTGAATAATAATCAAATGTACAGTATGAAAAGCTGATTAAAATATATAATGTATTAGACCTAAATGCAGATATCCTTATTCTGTAAATTCTCTGAATTTAATGGTGTGCCAAAATGAGAAAAATCTGATTTTGAAGAAGAATATTTGTATCTCATCTCTTCACTCTCAATTTGAAGAGGACCTCTTGCAACGTGTCATCGCGTTGTCTCTATCGACTGTGAGTAAACCAAGTGTTTTTTTGAGGCACGAGAGAAAAGGCTGTGATCAGCTGTGTAAGAGAACAAACATCAAAAGTCTCAGACGTAGGATTTGTCAATCAGCATTTGTAGTTAGCTGCAGATGGAGTGCGTGTGTGTGTGTGTGTGTGTGTGTGTGTGTGTGTGTGTGAGTGTGTGTGTGTGTGTGTGTGTGTGAGTGGGTGTGTGGGTGGGTGGGGGTCAGACAGTGGAGCATACAGGCCTGGCCCCGTGTTCATGATTACTTCAAGCACGCAAACACAGACTCACACAGACACACACCTGTTGCTCTGAAAACACCAAAAGATGTTCAGCTTCATTTTTAGCGTGACTGCTTATGGCTTGATCAGGACTCGCGATAAGAAAACCTGTGATGTTTAGGCAAACAGAGAACACAAGCGAGTCACTGCTCAGCCCACGGCCTCCACAACAGGACGACACCCCGTGCCAATTATCCCAAAAAGAGCAAGGAGGTGGAGATGTAAAGGAGGGGGGCTCGAACCTAATCTGTCCACTCTTCGGCCACCCATCTCCCCCTGTAATCAACTGCAAATGCACTAATAGGAAGCAGCTGTTGAGCTCCCAGATCAAACGAATGCAAGAAAATTACACAAGCTTCCGGCCTGCCTCTCTCTTCCACTCCACTCCTCCATGCCCGAGCGAAGCGGCTGTGCCTGACCAGGTGGAGGGAAGAGGAAACCTAAAGCACAAGTGGTTCAAGAGAGCCATTTATTGAAGCTAAAAACTGTATTCAGAAGTGGAGACAAAAATTCACTGTAGCACAATGCAAGGCCTGAAATATGCAACCCAAACCCCAACTCTGAACTCTCAGCGTGACACAGCTACAACTTCCAAAACAGCAAAACGCTGATCAATTCTAAACAACACTGTCTGACCAACACACCCCCTCCCCTCGTCTGAGCAGAACAGGTTGGCAAGAAACACCAACAACCTGGAACTGATTAGAGTGTGTGTGTGTGAGTGTGTAGTCTGCTGTGAGATCCTTTTAAACCAACGCTCTGGCACAGAAGAGTCAGTAATTAGCTTCTCTGCATGTTAAGCGAGTGTGGTAAGAAGGTAAGGATAACTGAAGAAAAGGGGGGAAATAAACAAAACAAAACAAAAAAAAGACACACAAACAAACCTTAAAGAAGGCAAATAATAAAGACTAAACACAAAACACTGCATTTAAATGATAGTAATATGTTTGTCAAGAAGAAAAGTTATCAAACACCAACTGAACCTGTGTGAAAAATTTACTGCCCCCTTACAGCGACTCTTAAAAGTTTAAAAACTCCTAGTCTTATCATACATGATCTTTTTGTTTATATGCAACAAACTAGCTGCGAGGCAAAATACATAGTAATTGGACAGTGAATAAGGAAGAAATTCTGTGAAGAGATGAACTTGTGTAGAATTGTGTAAGAGAAAAACAGGAGAGATGATGTTACCACACTGCCTCACACCCCTAGACAAAAATGGCAGTAAAAGCTTAATGATTTGGTGTTGTTTCGGTGCAGGGAATGTTGGAGACTTAATCCGGATTAAAAGGAATAATAACCCAAAACGGCTAATATTCCATACTTTTGGCAATATCGTCTGAACTGCAGCTAACCGAAACCAACTTCAGCATACAAGACAATGACCTGAAGCATACATCCAAGCTCTGTAATTGTTATTTAGAAAGCAAAGGGTCAGCTGGAGTGTCATCCATCATGGAATGGCCTGCCCAGTCACTGGACTTTGGTCAAATGGCTGGGCAACTGCTCTGGATCTCAAGGTCAGAAAGTAACATACAACTAGCAAGGATCACCTCTGGCAAGTTTGACGAGAGGTAATGGCAAAGTATTTTTAGCTAAATGCGTGCAGAAACTGTCCAAATGCCAAGCGTGTGTAAAGATGTTTATTTATGCTAAGGGAGGATTATTCAATTAAAATAAAAGTTGAACATCTGGACATTTCATATATTTGTCAAAGTAAATCTATACCATTAAATGGCCTGATTTGTTGCACATAAACAAAGGGAACGTGCATGTGTATCTCAGAAACCATAACTACGGATAGGCACTATAGGCACATGATTAACCCAATATAATCAATTCATTGTATTACACACTAGAAACACACAGACCTGATGAAAATAAACATTGCTTAAATACATGCTTTCCAGCAATGTGAAGCCAGCTAAAATCTATTACATCACATTCGAATCTGAATGGTCACAAAGTGTGCATTCTTTGTACAACTACACCACCAGCACCCTCCGAGACTGTATCAAAGTCAAATCAATCATTAACTAAACTAAACAAACCAAAAAAAAAGGAACCACAGGCTTAATTTACCTCAGATTATAAAAACATTTAATTCCACCATTAGAGAAAAACTGGCCAAAAACAAATCCACTGGAGGCAAAACATCATCAACTCTAAATATATATTTAAACTAAATGACCAGACATGCCTACCGCTCTCCAACTGGCCCGGATGTCAGCGAGTGAGGTCTGTGCTTTGAGGAGAGTGCCAACTGCCCAGAATTTTTACTTTAGGAACTGATTTTATGCTCCATTGGGTATATAAAAAGATTCTAACAATTTTGAGGCGAGTTTGTATTTTATATCAATGTGCCCAAGCTGTATACTAGTAATGTCTTAGTAACATCCAGTGTACATGTGTATACATACCTGACTGTCTTGCCCTGCTCCGTCAGAGATTTGACAAGGTCAGCAATGGGATACTGAGCTTTAGCTGCACACAAACCATAACCTGCAAAAGAACAAACATTTCCATGAAGTCTATGTTTCACTGTTCGGTTCCATAAGCTTCTAGAAAAGAAAAAAAATCATTAATTTATTGAAAACAATAAAGGAGACTCTTTAGCAGGTAGTTTAACATGCAGCAGATAAGCTGAGACACAATGGACATGGAGGAGAATAATATCGAAGCTCATTAATGTGGTTATGTTACAGTAAACGGTAACAGGATTACTTTTTTATTACTTAATGAATGACGATCTGACTTTAAAAAAAGGGGGGGAATCCTGGATTCCTCTTCCAGTATTCCTTTTTTTTTTTTTTTTGCAAATGATAAAAGTTATTTTATCCTCTCTTTTCACTTTTCCAAAAGCCTTAAAAGCCCTAAATATTATGTTTGGCTATGTGTGTTATACCATAACGAATGCTTCATTAGCTAACCTTTGGCAAAACACGGGTTCTACCCTGCATTCTACAGGAGAAGCGATTGTTTACCTCATCACTCAAGTCACTCTACAATTCTCATTTATGCTTAGATACCTGCTGGTTGCTTTGGTTTTCACTATGTTGCAATCTAATTTCTTTGTTACATCAGTGCCAGCGTGACAGTTTTGTTACAGAGGTGTTCGTTCTGTGAACCTTGCAGTTACTCAGACAGCGATGCTCAGAATGACAGAAAATTAAGGACCATCGAGAAGGAATGAAAAAATTTCCATGAGCTAAAGCACCCAGTTTCCAAAGGTATTTTTTAAGCTCCAGTGCTGGAAAGTCCTCATAAAAAGGTAAATAATAATAAAAATAAAAAGCCACAATGATGAGGACAAAGAGCTGAAAAATCTAAAGAATTTCCAGGCCAGACACTGACCAGGTCATGAGTGACTGATTTAAAGTCTTGCTTAAAAAAGTGCTAGAACTTTCTGCTCACCTCAAAATGTTCCGTACATGCAGAACCATGCTTATAAACTCTGTTCCCACCCTGTAGCTTTTACAACTCCAAGCAATCATACCTTCCCATTCTCACAGCAGGATGCATACTCTCTGAAACGTACTTCGCTCCAATAGGACATTTTTTCATAACAGTACCAAAACCAACATGCCTGATGCTCCCTTCCATATTTAGACAAGAAGGTTGGTGACCACCAAAGACACTTAAACTCACATCAAAGGGAAACGAACATGTTGTGAAATTGTTCATTCACCTGAGAGCTGCTATTTCGTTTACATGTGCTAACGAGGAGATGCACAGTGAAGCGCAGAAAGAGCCAAAGGTTAAAAAGTCACAGGTAGAAACAAATATGGAAATACTTAGCAGTTTGACAAAACACACCATGACCTCCTGTCCATGAAAAGAAAAGGCAATTAATCATTTAAAGCTTCAATGATTTTGGATAGGTTTTGACAGAGCAGTCACAACAGCGGCCAAACCCGGAGTTTAAAACAGTGTGTTGCATGTCAACAATCCCCCTGTGATCCTAATGATTTTCTAACTTTTTCATAACGTCCTATTTTTTGGAAACGGACATTTCTCCTAAGGAAAACAATCATGCCCAGAAAAATCCGGTGTTAAACCTTAAAAAAGGCCTAAATGTTTTTGCAGGTGTCAATCAAATAAAGTGACTGAGACTGCTCCAATTATGAGAAATGTGAAAATCCAAACATGGCTGTGGCACTTTCACAAAACTAGACCTGAGAGAGAGAGAGAGAGAGAGAGAGAGAGCGCAAAAGAGAGAGAGAGAGAGAAAGTGAGAAAAAGAGAGAGAGAGAAGCAAAAAAAGAGAGAAAAAGCCAAATAGATAGGTAGACAAATAGAAAAACAGATAAAAGACCATAAACTTATGAGAAAGAAAGAAAGAAAGAAAGAAAGAAAGAAAGAAAGAAAGAAAGAAAGAAAGAAAGAAAGGGAAGGAAATTAAAGATAATAAAGTATTAGAAAATTGAAAAATAAATAAGAGAAAAAAAGCACCAGAAAAATAGAAAGTAACAAACCAGCCATAGAGGGAAAGAAAGAGCAGACTAGATTGTGACTGATGCAGGAATGACTGATGAACTGAGACAGTAGTACATGTTTAAGACAGGTTTGTCTGAAGACATCTGTCCATGCTGCATGGTTTGTTTAAATTAAATAAAAACACTGGATCCGTTGTGCTTGGCCCTGTGGCCCTGTTTACACAAGACACCAGCGTGCATCATCATCTCTGCCTTCGGCTTGATACCCCGTGACCTGCTGTCAGACCATAAAACCAAACTGTAAAACAGTCTGCTGAGAAGAATAAAGCAGCAAGAACCACAAACAGCTTTGGAGGCCTTTTTTTTGGGGGGGGGGGGGGGGGGGGGGAACTACCCTGAGATACACAGAGACTCACAAACAGGCAGACAGCAAACTGATTTGGAGTAAAAATGTGATCCAGCAATAAAGTGCTGGTGTCTGTAATGCAGGTAGCAGCCTGATGCACAAAGAGACACTGGTTAAAAAAAAAATTTAATGCGCATCAGCCACATTACAGCAAACTGTTCACATTTATTTATAGCTTGTTAAACAAATCCTGTTCTATCAGGTATGTGTAAGAACCCAAATAATATTGATTGTAATGATCACAATTGGTGAATGTCATTCTAATGTTTAAAAAGCAATGAATGAATACTGAGTGCCAGAGTCTCCAGAAAAACAAACCTCCATCTGTAAACGAGCAACATGTAAAGACAGCACTTCTAAGAACAGCGATGTAAAGAAATCCAAGTGACGTAATGGCTGTCAGTCAGGGCTAGGTAAATCTTGCAAACATCGTGTTCAATGATTCTCTCTCCCTCTCTTTCTATTTCTCTCTCCCACACACACACACACACACATCACCTGGGACAATGATGATGTTCTGGGCCTCCTTGATCATCTCCACAGTCTGCTCCACATTGACCTCTGTGTGGGTGCCCGTGATCTCCATGGGTTTGCCCCCGCCGGTGGAGGAGGTTCCATAGCCGCCAAGAATGACATTGGCCAGTGAGCGATTCATGGCCTATGCAGGAAAACAAAACAAAAAAAATCAAATATATGTTACAGGGTTAACAGTTAGCGTGCCCTTGGTGGAGAACACTGCTTTAATAAAAAATATGTATATGTAAAAATATTTTTAGACTATTATACCTATCCATTGTGCACTTGCTAAATCATTTACAAATAGTTCCTACAATAATAGCAACAATATTCACAGCAGTAAAAAACATGTATGCAATACAATATGCTAAAGATATTTAAATAAACAATTCCTATATGTATTGAATATATGCACGTCCACAATTGGACATGTGTAGGGAGCTAGAAAAAAAAACATTAAGGTGTGAATATTGAGGGGATCTGGGATCTTACCACACACATGATGTAGGACAGAATGGCTCCAGATGAGCCGATCAGCGCGCCGACAATGGTGAGCAGATTGTTGTTGAGCAGGAAGCCCTCAGCACACAGAGCCCAGCCAGAGTAACTGTTCAGCACAGTGATGACCACTGGCATGTCTGCTCCACCAATAGCTGCCGTCAGAGTTACCCCCTACACAAACACACCATTACAACAATAAAACAACTCAATATAAGCTACAAACAACTCAACTGGTAAGTGAGGAATAAAATGTTATGCCCAGTGTTATGCTGTTTTAATAAAATGCTGAGAGCTCGGGGTGTTTTAAACCACAGCGACTTATTATTCAGCGCTATTTTAGATTGCCATAACTATTATTTATTATAGAGCTGTTTATTGTTACATTTTATGTTGTGGAAAGAAGAAAGCACAGCTTCATGTTGCAGAAAAAAAAACCACAAGCTTGCTTTCTTCTGCGTTTGTTCTAAAGACTTTCAATATAGAGCTTCAATATGATTTGACGTAACAAGACTCTTAGAGCTGTTACAGCAAATCAACACATTCTGAGCAGATTTTAAAAGTCTGTTCGATCTGTATCGATGGATTATTTTGTATCAAAAATTATTTTGTGAAGTCATCAAAATATAAAATATGGGTGATCTACATATAAGGCAACTGTGGAATATAATTTTACACAGATCACGTAGCACTTGAAAACCAGTATTCATCGTGGATTTATTACTGTGCCATGTACCAGGCCAAGAAGTATTTAGATGTGGTGCAGATTAGCTTATAAAATGCTCCTTATCACAACCTCTTCTCAGGTGTTTATACTTAACATCGATGACCATTAAAAAGAGGTATGTGTAGTTTATATACACCGGATTTTATTTTTTTTGCGTTTAAATTTTGCCCAAGGTAAATGGGCAAACGGACTCTTGAATTTCTCCGAGAGCTCCCATGAAATTTCATTAACAACGCTTTACCCTGAAATGGTCATGGTTTCTTGCCAGGATTCAGATATCACTACATGCAATATGTAATAAAAAAAGAAAAAATACAAAGTCTGGACTGAGGCAAAAAGAAAATACTACAGTGATACTATAGGAGTTTGTCTATAGGTGCATGTGAGGCAGAGCCTATCGTGCATGATCTGTTTACAAAAATCTGTCCATGAAGTACTCATTCAAACTGCACAACTTTTGTTATAATACTAATTAACTCTTAAATTATCAACTAAAAACATTTTAAAGATTTAAGCCGGTGTTCTGTTGATTAGAACAAAGCTTGTGTGATTGTGGGGCAGTAGACGTCCCGCCCCACCCAACCCCTACATGTAGAAGCAAAAAAATGGAAACTGCTATACAAGCACTAACAAAAGGATAATTGGGGAAAGAATCTTGCTGGCTCACGCTCAATCTCTGACTTGTTTGCTGCTCCTCCTGCAGTCATAAACAAACAGACAAGACAGTGCCTGGTACTACCCCTTCTGTGTTCTCACATACTGAGCAAAGGCTGATGGGAGCCACAACTGCAGCATCAAAACACAGCTTAATTGCTTTCAACAGTGTTTGTTAGATGTTAAGTTTGATCAACTAAGGCTTATTATTTGACTTTTTGAAGGGCTATTTGCCTGTGCAGGGGCATCTACAGCTTTCTTCTCTCTTAATAAATGTGTATTTAGTGGTTTTAGTTAGTGTAATTAGCGTTTGGTTTAACTGAATGAGTCTTTTTCAGCAGCCTTTCATTGGGCACTTCATTAGATAGTAGCCTAAAGAATTAAGTTTGTAATAACCTGTTAAATTAGCTTTGTTATTTGTATTTACTTTGTGTTCAGTGTTGTCCTGCACCAGCTAAATCTATGGCCATAAAAGCAGCTCCGTTTGAATAAATTACAACAATGCTAGTATGCAACTAATTAAGCACATTTGGGATACATACTTTGTATTTCCTTGCATTAAAGATACAAATTCAGTTAAATGGTTTTGGTTTGTTCTTATCTGCCCTTCTGTTCTGTAACATGTATATACTGAACGTATTCAGAGATATTTGGGTCTGACTATAAAGAACGAACCACACCTGCTCAACATGTTTTATGTTTCTAAGTGATTTAAGCCATCTGAGCCTCTTTAACTCAATAAACTATCTTTAGCAGTTATCAGCCTAAAAGCACTGGCTCTCTCACCATGATGGCCGAAAGGGCGGAAACGGAGCCGAGGCAGGTGAGGCCCATGGTGTAGCTGGGGTCCATCATGTAGGGCACAATGCCTCCCACGCTGGCAGCCATAAGGCTGGCGTTCAGAGCGTGACGGCCTGGGAGCATGAGTGGGGCGGAGCTCAAGAGACCTGCAAGGCAAGGAAGCAAGATGACGCTTTCGAGATAAAGGTTTAACATAAGAGGTTTAAACTAAACCAGCTTTGTGGATATTCCACTACATGCATGGGAAAGATGGTTGGGTCAAAGAACAAATGAGAAACAACTAAATGATGCCACAAGGGGGTTTGTTTCTCCCCCCAAGTGCACACAACATTTCTGTTCATTCACTGTACAAGAATTGTACAATGTCGGAAAACAAGACTAACCATATGAGGCTATCTAAGGTGCTTAACTGATCGAGCAATGGATTAGAACGATCTAGCTACGGTGGATCATACGGTCTATAATCGCCCCTTATCATGTTTACTTACTTCTGGACTTGTCGGGTTTGTAATGTAGATGGACTGGAATTTTATTTAGCACACTCTTTGAATAGCCGCCGAGAATAAAAGCCCTGACCGAACTGAAAAATGCACACGAGCATAAAAATGGGAGTTGTAATCTTCTACATCAGCACAGACCTCGGGTTCCAGCACGCCGGTAGAGGAGTGGGAAAGCTCCTGGAGATAATGTGTTCCAGCTTTTTGGGAGGTGGGGGGGGACAAGTGGAAAATGACTGGGGGGGTGGAGGGGCTAAATTAGTGCCAAATTCTGAGAGGTTCCGCCTGGCCAAGCTTTAAACACAGGGCATGTGTGGCACTGCTGGGGCAGCCGGTCAACAAACAGCACCGATGTCTGCAGGGCCTTAGACTAGCACCTACTTTGGGGAGTTAAAGCCTGCAACGACCTTTTATTTTATTTTTTTTTATTTTTTTTTTTAAGTTGAGTAAGCAAAAAGGATCAAGGCTTTAGGAATAAAACCTTAATAATAAGCATAATTAATAATAATGACAATTAACTAAATTGTGTTTAGTTTTGATGTGTATTTTTTATGTAATTCACAAAAGGTCAATAGCTAGTTTTTTAAACCTCAATGTTTTACAATTATTTCTGGTCCTGAAATAGGCTCCACCCCAGTTGATCATGACAAAGTTGACTCAGGCCAATCATTTGATCTTTAAAAAAAAAGCAAAGGAAGTTCTTCTTTTGGTTAAAACTTGTATGTTAGAATTACAATTCCCTCACCAACCACAGAGGGCAGTAAAGAGTTTAATGAAATGTAAAGTTCCAGATCGCTTTAAAAGGATAATATGGAAGGAAAAATAAGAATTCACCTTGTAGTTTGCCGTATGCAACCAGCGAACCGCTGAAGGTGACGCCACCGATGTAGGTGCCCAGGTATGCAATAATCTTGGTGAGGTTGGCAGCTGGGTCTGTGGCGAAGTGTGGGTACTCCACCATGTACTCTGCCACGCAAGTGAGCACGGCAGCCAACCCGACCAGACTGTGGAAAGCAGCCACCAGCTGAGGCAGATCCGAAATCTGGATTTTCTTGGCGATGGTTAAACCTGTAAAGAGGAAGGGAAGCGAAATTGTATTTAGCTCTGATGGGAAAAACAGTCAGGGCAGTTTTGAAGGATGTGTGTGTGTGTGTGTTTGTGTGTCTGTGAGTGCGTGTTTAAGACTGGCAAAGACCTGGAGGTTTAAATTAACATCTGGAATCAAGCAGGCGATGCGCGGGACGGCTTCAACTCCATTCCAGCAGGTTTCCAGGAATAATTAGCAATTTAGATTAGATGTGACTGGCTACAAAGACACCGCCGCTGTACCGCGTATGACTCATGACCTGATGACCATTACCTGAGTTCACAGGCAGCTTACTGACTCACCCGCTTACACAGTGACACACACTTCTATGGCTGTTTGGAGACTTCAAAGGAACACGTGATTCAGTACGTATGTCTGTTTTTACAGCTCTGCACCAAACTCACACACAAAATATTCTACTCACCAGCAGTGCCACCCACAGCCATGGCAGCACTCATCTGGCCCAGGAGCTCCGGGGAGGGTTTCAGGACACCCAGAGTTGCAGCGATGCCACCTGCTACTCCGATCATACCCAGAGCGTTACCCAGGCGTGCCGTGGACTGAGTGGACAAACCACCCAAAGCGCCAACACAGCACAGGCCAGAGCCCAGGTACATCATCTGACCAAAAAAAAAAAAAAAAAAAAAAAAGGGTTGTTACTAAATTAATCAAACTAATGCACACATTGCAGGTGGGTCTTAAGCCCAAACATACTTTGAACAAATATGATGCAATGAAAACCAGCAATTTTACAGCAATATATAAGCAGTACAATATATGCATATATTGTTAGTTTGATATTTAGAAATCAACATCAGCGTTGTTATCTAATCTGACCTGCTCTATGTCATAGCCACTGTGCAGAGCTGCTCCATAGCCTCCCACGAAGACGCCAGTAGGGAGCAGGTACAGGTAATTATACTCCGGGGGGTCAGTGGGCCGCTTGAACATATCCAACATCCGCTTAGTGACCAGGAAACCACCTGCAGAGAGGCACACACAACTAGTCTGACACTGGAGTTTAGTTGATAGTGTTTGGAGTGGTGTGAGCCGGCACCATGCTTCACACTCATTATCCTGGTGTAAAAAGCATGACTCAAGCTACCACTCACTCTTTAAGGATTTATAAATGGATGTGGTGGGGTTAGTCAGCTCAGATTTAAAATGGCCCTATATTTGAAAGAAAGAAATAAAGTAACTGCGAACTAATTACTTATAAAGGCCTTTGTGATTTCAGATGAAAGTCTTGTTACCAAAGTCACACATCACAAGAGTGTAGAAAGAAAGCAGCAAGCAGTGATCAGGGCAGTCAATAATGAAGCAGGTACTGCAATAAATTCCGAGCCTTTTTTTCTTTTCCTTTTATTTTATTATTATTTTTTTTTTACTGAAAGTGAATTGGAGAGAGCATTGTTATTTTTTCCCTTTGCGAGCACTTGTAACAATAAAAATTTAGGAGCGAAGGGGAAAAAAAGGGGGGAGCGAAAAATGTTTGCATTTCTTGCTCTGATGGTTTATGGCTTGTGGCTTTGACTGTGGAATGAAATGCTGTGTAAAGTATGAAAGGGGGAGGGGGATCCACCTTTAAACCGAAATTAAACACCTGTGTTCAGACAAAATAAATATGGAAAAATCAGACACTTTATGTGTGCTGGAACATAAACAGGACGGACATCAGACAGAGTAATAAGCCGTTATGGCAGAGTGTGACAAAGCTCAAAGGGGAAGTGGACAGTAAAATTTCCTTTAAATCCAGATGGCCATGGCAGCACCAGGGTGGGAAGCCATACTGAATTAAATATTTGGCAAATTCTGGCTACACACCGATTTTAAAAAGGGATTTTGAGAGTGATTTATGACAAGGCTGGGGCTCTTTGAAGCACAAACACAGCCTCTCACATTTCCTGGGTCAGGTGTGAGCTAAGAATGAGTTCTCAGACCCCCACCCCCTTGCATCTGCAGACAGTGGAAGTGGCAGCTCGACTAATTAACACCAGGACCAGGTCAGTCCGGGGTCAGAGCTCAGGGGTAGCCCGCCCAGCACACGGCGGTAACCAATCGGATCTGATGGTTCCTGAACCACACAGCTAAACTTCGAGTCGAATTTCACAGCTATACTGTACTAATGGCTTATTCCACAGCGCTGCTGAATTCTGGATTCTGTTGATTCTTTTTATATAACAGCAGCTCTCACAGTAGTGCAGCTGGGGTTTATATAAATGTGTGGTTTCTCATGTGTTATTATTTCTAAACTAACAGCTCAATTAAAGCAACAAGTAGGACTTGTTATTGACTGAAGCATCGCTGTTGAATTTACAAAGTTTCATCCTTTCAGAAATGTGATCTTGCTGAGACCATGACCTGCAGCACTGTGGATCAACATGATAAAATGATAGTCAACCAGAATTCCATCCTGATTATGAGTTACAGAGCGTCACTGTTGTCAGTGTGCGTAATCAGATGACTACCTCCCTGTTGACCCCCCACCCCCCAAATACCTTTTTTTTTGGGCTTGGTGTACATTTACTGGCGAATTTCACACTCAATCCTCTAATAATAGTTGTACATGGAATGGCAGAATAATATAGTTCAATTCTAGAGCATTTCTGGGATTTTGCTGTATAGTCCATTTCTTCATTTAATTTTTTTTTTTAAGAGCAGCGGACACACACACCTGGAAAGATTTCACCTTTTATAAATTATTCAGTATAAAAGAGACCCCACAAAACGTTCGCTCTTGTCTAAAATCTTCCACTAAATGCAAGCTGAAACTAAATGCAGAGTTTAAAACTTAAGCAATAAACTATAGTCGTGATTTGAAAGGGCATGCCAGGGGTACTGGTGTTCCTAGGGGTTCGTGGTACATAACTGAGATCCTAATGTACAGCCCTGAAATTGTTATGGGCATGTGATCTAATGCTCAACCACATCTTACAAAAAGCCCTGTAATAAAATAAAACATGTGGCAGTATTAATGTACGTGTGCTATTTTTTAAACATACATCTGTTAGAGATTTGACTTTTTAGTTATACAGCTGGGATGGGTGGAAATTTCATAAAGATACATTTCATTTCTTGTGGTTAAATAATATGATATTTTAAGACAATGTTAGAATATTGGAAAAAAAAATGTGTTATCCTTCCTCGTCAACAAGCAGCTCTGGAACCCCTAGGCTAAATGTTTTGCCCAATTTTTCCCCCGTTGTCATCGAGGCTCCAAATCTATGTGGTTGACGGGGTGTAGATAAATTTGGAGCTTTATAAATAAACATGAAAGCAAACCTGTTTGTAAACAATTGCTTATCCTTGACACATGATCTGTAGCATGCAGTGAGTTTTGTCCTCACCAGCAATGTTGACTGAGGAGATGAAGGCGGCGAGTACGGCCAGAGATTCTGCAGTGTTGGATGGGGCATATCCTCCACCCATCAGCGAGAGCCCACCGACAGCAGTCAGACCTACACACACACACACACACAGATCAAAGAGGTTCTAGAGGAAGGAAACGGACAGCAGAAAGGGGAAAATTACGACCCCTTGAGGGGTCAAATAAAACGCACATCCGATTTGCTATACTGCATAAGTGAATCTGCATATTTCCATTTCTTTTTTTTTTTTCATATTACAGTCTGTGACTTAAAAATGAACCATGTTCAAAACAAGTTAACAACCTTAAACAACCCAAGTGATCGAGTTGACATGCCTCCTGGGGCTAGACTCTTGATAAGCATCACCTCTCTAATCGTTTTCAAATGCTTCTGTGGTTGGAGGGACTGCTGACTGACCAAAAACCCTAAAGTGGCCTTTAGGTGGTCAGGGGGTCTCTTGAGTCAATGAAGTGTGCAACGGTTGTTGAGCATTTCCTCTCACTTTGTAATTCCAGAAGAACAATTGATCGCAGGCTGGCGCACGGAACCCAAACGCACGCTACCTCCATGCTGCAGGAAATGCTGCAGACGAACTGTAAACCTACACAGGCACGCATCCACACTCACACACACAAACACGCCTCTGGACATCTGTAATAAAACCTCTGATGAAAGGAAAACATATTCAAGGACACACATTTGAAAGTGTAGCGCAACGTGAAGCACCGAACGCCTGGATGAAGTTTCCTTTACAAACATCTACAAGTCATCATTAGCTTCGACAACATTGTGACTTGAACCAGCCAAGCCAGTGAATGCAGCATTACTTCAGAAAGATGTAGCTTCAAGAGTCTCCGGGACTCATTCTGACACATTCTTGAGACGTTCCAAAAGGTCATTTGGAGGACCAGAGACATTGGGTCATCCTGATTTCACCGATCTCAGGTAGATTAAAGAGTCTGGAGGAGGCTCTATTCCGGTTCAAATGGAACACTGCCATTCGTCCCACGGCATGTCGCTTTTACACTTTTACAGACATGAAATTCCACACAGGTGTCTTAACGTCTCGTTCACTTAGGTTTAAAGAGTATCAACTTGGGCTCATGCCATTTACCAGGTATGTAGAAGAGTTCATAACATGTTCAGGAGAGTAACTGCATAGACAATTATATATATATATTTTTATATATATATATATATATATATA
>MU551617.1:8384392-8425829 GCA_024362625.1 Silurus asotus
TATATATATATACACATATATATATATATATACACATACATATACACACTCGTACAACTCGCCAACTCGTACAAATTCCACCCTCTTTCAAATGAATAAACTATTTACTCTCAACCAAGCAATGTTTAGAAAAGGTAATAATGTGAACTGATGGACCGTGTTTGCTACTCGCGAACTCCCCTCAGAGATAAGGGAAAACTACTCCCCCATCAGTGACTACAAAAGTGAAACAAAAATCCATCGCAAACAACTTTCAGTATCATTTTCTAGATACATGATAATGGTTTGAACAACCCCGAATTGCAGGGACAAAGAGCTCTGATCCACGCATTTGGATTTCCAGGTCCACCTCCAGGGTAACGCTAGTTTTGTCTGGCAAAAATGATTTTTATCGATTTAATTGCTAAATGGTTTACACTCACCCGAGATGGCGTTCGTTACAGACATGAGAGGAGAATGGAGGGCAGGCGTGACCCCCCACACGGTATGATATCCCACAATTCCTGCCAGGCCGAAGGTAGTCACCATCTGGGAGAAAGCCGCGTTGGGAGCGAAGAGGCCGAGTCCGAGCAATGTGGCAAGCCCTGAAAACAACAAAACGGAACTTGTACTAATATTCAATGCTGAAACATTACAAATCACTCAATTAAGAAACTATAGCAAGTCATAACTTTGGATTTAAAAAAAAAAATAATTCAAAAGTGGGGCAGGATCTTTGCATCAGTTATGAAAGTAATAATACATATGCAAACAACATTAACAAGCAAAACGCAGACCACTCCATCTGCCATTACTAATAGCTAGCTGGCTAATTATCACGAGCAAACAAATGCACAATAGTCACAGGTTGTTCACAGAGTCGGTCCCAATTCGAGCTTTGACTCTGAATCATCAGTCTTTCTGTGATTTTAGTGTTTTCTTATTATCCACTGTAATTTATAACGGTTTATAAACGGTTCAAGCTGTAAAGCATGTGTGTGACGTTGTCTTTAAACGGTAATTAATTTGACCTAAGCACCAAGCCATGTACGTTAAAGTCATAAACTGTTAATGTTTTTTTTAAAGCCATATAATTATAAATGCTCTAAACAGCTGCAGCTCATGCACCACCCACATTGCGGGATCCTGGTGAGCCACAGCAGGAGGAAGCAGGACGTGTGAATGAGTTCTCTTACGGCACTCTGGGAAGGTGGCTTTGTGGGGCTTTAGCACACCTTCCTTCTTTTATTATCCCCAGTTTCCTGTCATTTAGGAGGGAACAGAGGGGTTAAGCAGGACCGTGTGTGTCTGTCTGTCTTTGAGACAGAGTTAGGCAAAAGAAGCTGGTTAATTAAAAGTCATACTTTAATTCCTGGACAGAGGTTTGTCCCGATAAAGGGCTGATTACACAAACCATGAAAGAGCAGGAAGATGAATTTGCGTGTTTGTTTATCAGCAGGCTTTTGTGGGTCGTCTGAGTGAGGAAGTGTGCACTTTTATCCGAGGCCAGACACTACCCTCTACACACACAAATGCCGGTCGGCTGTCTGAAACCAATAGAATCCATTTGCTTGGATTTTAGGGGTTATCGCATCCAGAGCGCCAAAAAGAAGAGGGGGAAAGAAAAAAAAAAGGCAGATTAGAAAAGAGTACAAATAAGCAACTGGGGGGAGGGAGAAAGGGGGAAAAAATAGAACACTTTTTTTTGTCTGTGAAAAGTCTAGTTATGTTTGTTTAAAAAAAATTAAATAAAATTCTCTAATCCAGGACCACCACAGCTGCTAGCCAAAATTAAAGAAAAGAGAGATGGAGATGAAGCCCAACTGTTCTTGTGCTTTACCTCCAGTGTAGGTGCTGGCGGTAGTAAGCGTGGCTCTAAAGGGTGAGACAGCAGCAGCCTTCTCCTTCGCCAGCTCCTGCACGGTTTTGGGTTTGGGAGGTGCTGCCACGGGGATGTTGTTCGGCTGCGGTGCAGGGAAAAGTACTTTTCCATTCTGCAGACAGACACAACAGCAGACAGAGTTAAAAGAGCAATTGCAACCTACTTACCTCAATTGAACCTGTTCTACATTTGTAACAACAAAACAAAACTCATGAGGGCTTTCACACTTTCAGCCTTCTGCCGAATGGGAATCGGTACAGTTAATACCTTTGGTGAATTTGTCTTGGTTGGGTTCAAATGGGAGTTAAATGGTTTTTTCGCTGCTCAAGTTCAATTGGACATGAAGCAAGCCCACCCGACTCAGAGGCTATGCTCTGGGATTATAGTGGGACAGGTATGAACCATGAGAAGGGGAGAACACACCAGCGTTCCGGTTAAACAGACCTGCATATGTGAAAGCACTCTAAATGACTGGCAGCTTGTAGCTACCTGCATGACAATTGAACCCCGGATGACATGGTCCATTGTGCCGTAGTCGAAAACATCCTTCACATCGAAGTGGAAGTTCTCCTTGTCTGGGCTGATTGCACGGATGAGCTTCGTGATGTTATTGGAATACAAGGTGCTGGACTGAGTTGGAAGGCGACTGGGAAGATCTGTGAAACCGATATGGGTCACACCCTACAAGATACAAACAAAGCATAATTATAATATAATACACTAACAAAATATAATGTGGACACTCAGTACAACCCAGATAAGGATGGGCTTCATTTTGACTCTGGTTCCTCATGAGCTTTTTTCCCCTCATACCAATTCAATTAGTTGTGTTGTTAATTTATGTCTTTAAAATGCATTTTGATTTTATTTTTTTTCACAATTCTTGTACAGATTCTTAAAACGCTTCTGAGCCACCTAATGTGCTCGTGCTTGATCGTAATAAATACCAATAGAATCTTGGTGATGAGGCTGTAAGTCAAGTTATTCATAGCCAGAATATAGGACATGGTATTTGTTAAGCAGACTTACTTTGTAAACCGTTAGCGATCCAGGAACCGTGGTCTCGATGTTGCCCCCTGCCTCAGCAGCCAGATCCACTACCACTGAACCGTCCTTCATGGTCTCCACCATCTCCTTTGTGATGAGCACTGGAGCCTTACGACCTAAATGTCGCATGTTAATAACATACTCACATTAAGCACATTTGCTTGAAACGATGGTTATAAAACAATGGATATTTAGCTGTGGTAGCTCTGCCCGTCTAGCAAATATTAAACAGTTACGAAAATAACACGCACATAATTATAGATTATGTCATCAAAACACCGGTCACAATCTCCACTACTAAACTTGGGGAAAAATAAAAAGGAATATTTATTTTTTCTAAAATATTCTAATGAAAAAGCACACAAATACTTCCTAAATGTATCTGATTCAAATTAATCTTTTTTCTTTGCTTATTAATTAATTTGAAGCCCTTTTTCTAACAGACCGAAGACCGAGACGATCAGAAAGAAAACTTCAAAAATCTTCCAAATCTTTGAAAGAGCCTAATCAAAAACATTAAACAAACATCTTTAATTTTTTCATATTAGGGCAAGTTCACAACAGGTTCAAGATGTTGGGAATTCATTTGTGCTCCAGATGAACGATCTTCCTCCCAGCCATGTGGTTTAAAGACGCAGGAGGGTTTTTTTTACACCACACCATTTTACACTGATTAGAGCCATGATGAGCAGTCATGATGAGTCTGTTTATGTTGCAGGCACTCTTTTTTTCCTCCATTTTTAAATGAAACTACAAGTATGTGCAAAGTGTAATGAATGATTAATGGTTTTACAAAAAGAATGACTGAATTAATGATTTAATAAAATGATTAGAAATGTAAATTAGAGAACAAATGTTGTGCAAACACATGATTTCCAGACATTGTCTTCTGAACCATTCGAAAATATAGTATGTTGACAAAAAAACATGTAAATGTACACAGCCTTTTAGTCAGATTTATTTTAAAGGCTTCTCATTATTTGAAGGTTTATAATTATCTATCTTTTTATACACACATACAAGTATACACATATATATATATACACACACACACACACACACACCCCTCTTTCGGCTTCTCCCATTAGGGGTCGCCACAGCATTCGTCTCCCCACACACACACACACACACACACACACACACACACACACACACTTACTTTATATACATACACAAAATTTAAGGAAAAATCTGATCCTTGCATATACATTTTTTCATTTAATAGAAACAAAATAGAATTCAGCAATGTCTAGGATTTATTCTGTAAAAACTAGAGAACTTGTATCTAATAAATCTGTCCTTATCTACACACGACCAGGCTAGCAGGTTCATAAATAAAACACAAGGCCATTCAACTACCTGTGATGTGCTACAATGGGAATAAGCCCATGCTTCATATCTACTCAAATGCGCTACAGCACGAGTCCTACAGCTGCAATGCATTGAAGGATGCTGAATCCAGTGTGTAAGGTCTCTTCTAGTCTGTACTGGATTTCCAAATAAATCATGTACACTGCTGGTGAATGGTGTAAATAAGAAGCTCTTGCTCTTTATTTTAGAAAGTTAGCAACCAAAACACGATTGTCATCACTTATGTTCAAAAATGTTTCATTAACCATTGTAATTGCGAAAGTTATAACAATTATCCTGGTGATATCAAATACTTCAATAAAAGAAACATTTTCAGTGTTACGCTACAGAATTTTATGAGGCGCTGTTAGTAACACTTTATTACCCATGACAATTAATTTAACTATTCGTAGTATGTTAAAATAATTGGAAATTAGGTGATGACCCTGGTGTGTATGTATTTACCCGGGATAAGAGCAGTGCTGATGAGGATGTCGATGTCCAAGCACTGTTTGGCAAACAGCTTCATCTCAGCTTCAATAAACTCCTTGGACATCTCCTTAGCATAACCGCCCTGCCCTTCTCCAGACTCCTTCAGGTCCACCTCCAGCGGCTCGGCTCCCAGCGACTTAAACTGCTCCAAGGCTGCGGCTCTGCGGTGTAAATGCAAGAAAGGTCAAACACAGCAAAAAATTTGTTAGAAAGATTGTGGCGAAAGCATTCTTTTGTTTTTTTATAAAAAACAATAGAGATTTCCTTTTTTGTATTTTTTTTTGTTGTTTTGTTTTAAACAAGTGAACAGGAGGTAAGAAAAAGAAACAGGCTGTGCTCCTACATAAACATGAGTGCACCACCATCTAGTGGTAAAGTCTTGGAAGTGCAGTAAGTGATAAATATTTAAACAAGATTTAACACAAGACTTTGTGTTAAATTTTATTTCTTTTGAATCTTACAAATCTAAAATGTGAGCAGAATTCATATTTAAACAGTACACATTGGAATGGGGGCAATGTGGAATTTTGAGTTTTGTTTCTTGACATTTTACATTAACACAGCAGATGAGAAATAGAAATTAATAGATCAAATAGTCAATTAGAGTTTCAGTACATTATTAATTTAAAAGACTTAAATATTTTTTTTTAAACATAAGTTTGATAAGACTTATGACTAAAAAAACTAATTGCTTAAAAGAACACGTGTTGAAAGCTAAGCATCTGCTGATCTTTCCAAGTCGTGGTATGTGAAAAACCCCACATGGATTCCTTCTTTCATAGAAACTCTGTGGCTGACAGATTTAAAGCATGCTAGCTTTTAGTTATTTATTAAGCCCGGGCTGTGATCCCATACTGCTCGAATCTAATCATGTGGCAAACAAACATCATGGCGCTAAACCATGCGCATCATACAACAAGCATCCAGCATCAGTGGCCCAGTACCTTGTGTCAAAGCCCCTGACGATGGCACCCATTGCCCGGGCAGATCCTGCGGCAGCCAGTCCGGCCACGCCACCTCCAATGATGAGCACCTACCAATCAAAACAACAGAACAGTGAATATATCATTTAACAAGAAACACAAACACACAATATATGCATATACACACACACATATATATATATATATATATATATATATAAAAGAAGGCTTACTTTAGCGGGTGGGACTTTTCCTGCAGCGGTGATCTGACCGGTGAAGAAACGTCCGAAGTTGTTTGCTGCCAGGACGACGGCTTTATATCTGCTCAGACAAACAGAGTCACATTTATTAAACTGAACACAATCACCACAGCAATGTTGTTCTGGATTCTAATTGGCCACTAGACGTTGATTAATTTTCTTTAATAGCAGCTTTGGCAGTAGTGCAGCTGCAAATCACAGGTTTATATTAATGTGCACATATTAACATGTAAATATTTGATATGCAAATTTTGAGTCTTCTGTTAAATAAAAAAAGACTTGGCGTTATATATAGTCCAGGGCTATGGACTTATGAGGTAAAGCAGCTGCTCGATTTAAGGGAGAACAATTTCTGTCAGTTAAAAGGAAAGTGAACTTTAAAAACAACCTTCACGACGTCAGGTCTGATTAATGCTTTGTGTTCACACTAGGGCGTAAAATAGTTGGTAGAGAACAGTGTCCTGCCACTTTAGAGTGATGCAGGGTATGAAGTAATGTCTCCATGGACCATAACATCATTCAAAGATTATTACCATGTTGTGAAAGAGGCCCAGAGGAGGCTGGGAGAAACTCACCCAGCGATGTTGGCCATGGAGCTGAGGGCATCATAGCCCTGAGCGATGGTGACACGAGGTACCTGGTCCATAGCCAGCACTGTGGCCTTGCGCTTGGCCAAGCGGTCCATCAGCTCTGCGTTCTGAGCTGGGTAGATAAAGCTCACCAGTGTGGCACCCTCCTTCATTAGGTCTGTCTCATGTACACCTAGAACTGGGTTCAGCATTGGGGCACGAACCTGTGACACAAAAAAACAGGGTTTTAGCAAAATAATGCATATCATTCAACTACAGACGAAAGCTACAGTACAAATACACGTAAGACAACATGGGAAACAAAAACTCAATATTTAAGTACAGAGTCACACAAAAAATATATTCAGCACTAAGGTAAACAATAAGGTGATTACAGTTATCATGTTGACAGGAAGTTGATGATCAAAGGCTAGCAAAGCTAGAAGGATAACAAGCTAACCCAACATGCAAAAACTAATCCAAAGAGTTGAAGCAGATTCAACCAATGACTGAAAGCTTGGTAAGAAAACAGCTAACTACCTACTGTGTAACAATAGTGTTAGTTTATACACTATATAGACAGGAGTTTGTCAAAAGACACCTGACCATGGAAATCATGTGCTTTGTTTTATATTTAGTCCCCATTTGCTATTATAATAACTCTACTCGTAAGATTTCATACTATTAGATTTGATGAGTTGAGTTGTAAAGTACAAGAGCAGCCTCTAGAGGCGAATTACTGACACCTGTGCAGTTTACTGTGCATTTTAATCATTACGGATTAAAAACAAACATTCACTTTATTTTGACTATTACTTTTTACTTTAGTTTGAATGCATGTCTTATTTTTAAAATTTTTTATTAATATATTATTTTATTGAGCACATTTACATGATTTAGTCCTATTTATTTATTTGTTTACAGTGAGTTATTATTTTTCTTTATCTTTTTTTTTTTTTTCCAGTATAAATTTTTTAAACTTGTTTGATTAATTTGATTATCGGCAAGCTCGATCCACCCAGCTATCGGTATCAGTAAAATCCATTATCGGTCGACCTCTGTAAAGTCAGATACTGATGTAAAACGTGTTTAATAGCGTTGCGGTCAGTGCTCTACAGGGGTATTGTAATGCTGGAGCAGGTTTGGATCTCCTAGTTCAAGTGGAGTGCACCGAGAGACATTCTATATAAGTGTGCCTCGAACTTTGAGCAACAGTTTGTCGAGAAGTCTGTGTCATTGTTTTTAGTAACTTGCGTTTGAGACTCAAAACGAAGGAGAGTCAATCAAGTATGCTCAGTAGAATATTAAGCTATGTATATTAGGAGACTTGTTTGCAAGGTTAAAAGAAAATTGTGACTACAACGATCAGGAACACCATTGTGGCCACTGCCTAATGTTGTGTTAGTCCCTCTTTTGCTGCTACAGCAGTCATGTCCCATTGAGAAATGGACTTCACTAGACCCCTGAAGGTGTGCTGTGGTATCTGGCACCAAGATATGTGCAGCAGATCGTTCAAGTGCTGCAAGTCGTTAGGTGGGGTCCTCCATGGGTCGAACTCAGCACATCCCACAGATGCTCGATTGGATTGAGATCTGGGAAATTTGGAGGTTTGAAGTTAAAACCCTTCTTGTGCTCCTAGAGTTAAATTATTCCTAAACCATTTTTGCTTTGTTTCAGGCCACAGCCAACAAGAAATACCATTTCCATGAAATACCCCCCCCAAGGGGGCTGCGTCTGTGTAGGTAGGTGGTACATGCCAAAGTAACATCCACATGGATGGCCGGACCAAACGGTTCCCAGCAGAACATTGCCCAAAGCGTCGCATTTGCCTTCGTCCCACAATGCAGCCTAGTGCCATGCATTGCCAGGAAAGAGATGCGCAGCTTCTGGTCTGCAGCTACGCAGCCCTATACGCAATAAACTGCGAGATAACGTGTATTCCGACACCTTTCTATCAGAACCGTTATCAACTTCATCAGCAATTTGAGCTTCAGTAACTCGTCTGTTGGATCGGACCACACGGGCAAGACTTCACTCCACACATGCATCAATGAGTCTTTAACCCAGTCGCCGGTTCTCCACTGTTCCTTTCTTGGAACACTTTTAATAAGATACTGACCGCTGAAGACTGGGAACAGCCCACAAGAGCTGCAGTTTTGAAGATGCTCTGACCTAGTCGTCTAGCCACCACAATTTGGCCCTTGTCACACTCGAATCTTTACGCTTGCCCATTTTTCCTGCTTCTAACATGTCAACTTTAAGGACAAAATTTTCACTTGCTGCCTAAAATATCCCACTACTAACAGGTGCCATGATAAAGAGATAGTATTACTCACTACACCATTTAGAGGTCATAATGATCAAAAACCTCATCAGTCTACATAGTTTTTAACATAAATCTGCACAAATATCTGCTCCGGTTATGGATTCTAGGCACATTTTGCGTCATCACCCCCACAGCTACAATAAAACCACACACCTTAACCACAATGTCAGAGGACAGCACATCCTCAACTCCCTTCACAGTAGCTCCAGCTTTGAAATAGAGCTCATCGGGAAACTTGGCAGCCTCTCCGGCACCTGACTCCACCACCACGTTGAAGCCCTGCTTGATGAGAGCATCGACCCCTGCGGGAGAGAGCGCCACCCGGAGCTCATTCTCAAAGATCTCCTTAGGAACACCGACTGTCAGCTGTTTGTAAGGAATCCCTGCGGAAAAAATGAAACAGAGAGGCATCATTTATTAGCATGCAACTCTAAAACACCACTGCCAAAGATACTGATAGCACTTAGGAGGCAAATGAGAACAATGTGCAGTGGAGCCAGTGTGTACAGGAACTGTAGTGCGAGTGCATTTCAGTTCTGCAAGCACTGAGACGAATCCGATTCTCATTCCCTCCTTCACCGGCGTCTACACATTGCTCACATTTCTTACTTATCAACTTATAGGAAATCGTTTTTATGGAGTTTTATGTTGAACTGATGAAAGTAAAGTACTGTATTCATAAAATAGTTTTTTTGGAGTGGCGGACGTTTATATTGGTTCTTCATTTATCGTAAGCGTTGTTGGAACGTAACCGCGACGATAAACGGGGGATTCCTGCATACTCAGTTTCCCTGTTTGGACGCCGAATACACACTACTGCCACCTGCTGGAATTCGAGAGTTATGTTCCCTAACGCAAGCACGGAAAGTACACGCGCGGTTTTGAGAGTAAGACGCGCCTGCCTAATAATCGATAGCACAATTGACCGATGCCGATTAATTAAAAAATGGCCGATCAATCTGTTGACCTCTAGATATGATGATTAATTTGGATTACTGGATTATTTAGGGATTTAATTGAAAGTATATATTGTTTTGGTATTAATTTAAATACACTTTATTTAAACATTCTATATAATCTTTAGAACTTTGCGATATGAAAAAATATTTACCAAGATTTTATAAAAAATGTTTACTCCCTTCCCCCCCCTTCATCTTCCATGTTTGTGACAAATAAAAACCTTTCATCTTGAATTATTAAAACGTGTCTTGTATACACATACTATGACGTGCACTGTAGGTTAACTTCCTGATTAACTTTACAAAACTGTAGTATTACAATGAAAACTTAAACCATATGATTTTTCAACTATTTTAATTAAAGCATTAAATATAAAGTCATCATCGCCACGGAAAAGCAAGATTCCGGACCTAACAACATGTCTGAACTGACATGTTGCTAAAGACATATACACATACTTAAAAACAATCAAAAAAATATATAGGTGCAGAAAACCTCTTAAAATCGTGTGCTTTTTTCCATTAAGTATTTACAGCATTTTTATTTTATTGCTGAATAATGATTAACTGTCAAGACCAAGTCTTCATGGTATATATAAAAATAAAAACTTCAGAAGGCAGTTACACCTTTCTATTGCCTGCCATCTAATTTAAAACAAATGCAGGCCTTGGACAGAGCAGCAACTTTCAAGATCTGTGTATTCACAGAGTGGAAGACTACAAATGAACCATAATAATAGTAATTGTAATAATTACTATTATTATTATTATTATAATAAAAAAATCTTGACACAAGGGGAAAAGTCTGACAGTGTTTTTAAAAAACGTCCACCCGAACTACACCTTCCACTCAAACAAGAACAGCACCACAAATATCGCGACTCTTAAAGCTTGCTGGAATTCCAGAAATGTCCTCCAATGCCATATAAATATACATCAAACCTCACGAACACATACACAAGCTTTATCCCATTTCCCATATAATTTAGAACATATGTTCCCCCTTATTTAACCATAAAAGAAATCCTACACATCCCCTCAGTACACATTTATTTTATGTGAAGCATAAAATGTTATACAAAAACATTATCCGAGTCCAACTATCTAAATATCAGGCTCGGTAATTAAACGGGTTCAGGAATATTTCGGCTATTTCCTGGAGTTGTTTTATTCCTGGGATTTCCAACAGAAATTCACCTTCCACCTTCAGCATTACTGTGTTTTAGATTAAACACATTCAATCAGAGTTCAAGAAATGCAAATACGAGTCAAATATTTATGGGTTGAGATTTCCATCGCTAACAAATATTCAATTAATTAAAATAAATCAGAGATTACGTGATTTGTCCTCATCTATGATTTATATAACACTTAGAACCACTGATTACCTTATTTATGCATCTGTCTGCTCCAGTTAAAGCTTTCAAAGCAGGGATGAGGTTAAAATAAATGCATAATTAATTAATTAAGAACAAAAAAAATCATAAATAATTAATCTAATTTTCATATTTCACTGGTATTAATTCAAGAGCAATAAGCATATGGACATTGTGCTCGTGATAATGCTTTCCTGCAGCGTGATTTATTTAATCAATAAATCACGCTCAAAATGTAAACATTGAGCTACTGAGGTCAAATATAATGAGTCATGTTTCTGGCACATACAAAGGTTGGTATCATCTTTAGACAATTCCATGGTCAGAGTCAGCAAATTCCTCTTTAACCCCAGAGATGTGTCAATTACAGTGTTATTTACAGTCTGCTGGACAACTGCTAGATATTTAAACAAATTGACCATGTGACACTTGAGTCTTCAAACCAGAAGAGAATAATCTGCCTTTTATGAAGTATTATTTTATTTTTGTTTCCACAACTTGAAGAGAGAAAACAATACCTTATGCCATGATGTTATTATAACAGAAACTTCTGACGTCTACAAAACACTGATAGACTTTCCAGAAATGTTGATATCCAAAATTTCCAATGAAAACCACCGTCCATATTTAGGCTACAGGAGGCAATAATAGCACATGCTCCATGACCACGTGAGATACTAAAACGTGCTAGAGTGGAAACAGAGAGGCAGCCTTATCAAGTGTCCTGAACGTATAACTGCTATAACTCTTGCATACCACTAGATGTCGCTGTTTATAGCGAGTGAAGGTTTATAAACATTTTCCAGCATAACATGGCCCTAAAGTTTCTGAAAACTTCCAGCCTACTGTGCGAGATTAACATCGATTTAATGCACATAAATTAGAGGACACAAAGCTGTGTAGCCATCATAGCAGCTCATTTGAACCTTAACTCTTGCTGCCGATTTATTCTCATGTAATTGTCTTTTCATCGCAGATGTGGAAAGGTCATCAAAAATCATTGACTTGTCTCCAATCTAGCAGGTTCACTTTCATTCATTTCAGTGAGGATATTAACATCTAATTTTTTTTTTTACTTTTAGCAGAAGGATGAATATGAATTGTTTTTTAGATGCACATGAACTGCGGATTAATATTAATGTAACGATCGCAGAATCGATATTGCTTTTTAAGCAATTTCGTAACTACACAGAACAGTCATGTGTTTACCTGAATGGGACATGTTCGTCAGTCAACACCACAGTTTGAATCATAAACTAACAGAATCATCCATATTAAATATTAAAATTCTCATATAAAACTAACTATCATCAGCCAAAACACTTTTAATGTACACCACTGACTTCTACATTTAAGCCACACCCACACCTGAGTCTAAAGCTGGTGTGGAGTGACACCAAATCAAAAATGTGGTGAAAAAGGCCATGACGGTTTAAACTACAAAATCATGAAGACACTTTTTACACTGGTCGCTTTGTTCTTTCACAGATCTGCATAGGAAACAGTTTCGCATAACTTCAGAAACCACATCACTGTGGCGACCGATGCAAATGTAATGCAAAGATTAAGTGGAGTTTGATTACAAGCTGCAATTCACTGTAACTCATCGTTCTCATAACACATTGCGCCTGCTTGTCTAAGTCCTAACCCTCAGACTGAAACTTCATTTGTTTGTTTTGAAAGCAGGGGTCATTTCTACACAGGATTTTCTTACTGTCTTCTTACAATGAGCTGAATCTAAAGAGCAAAGTACAGCGTTGCTATCGCAGGTGTCTCAGCATGCACTGGCCTCTCTCATGAGCTTAGCTACAACTCCGGCTTCAAACTCAACTGATACACCGCTAAAAATAACTGTCCTCAGCTGTCATTACCATTCGTGCCCGGCCGAGAGAAACGCAGGCCAGTAATAGCAGGGCTATGGCGCACACAGGGGCACATCATGTGTGCACAGTTCATTCATTCTGAGCCAGGAACATGCATGCAGGTAACAACAGTAGTACAAGGAGGAAGGGACAGTGTGACCCAGAACATAATGACCTTGTGGTTGTTTGCAACGTAATGTAGGAAAAAATGGAGATCAGATACAAAGTCACATGGTTTTAAACTGCAACAAGGTTTTGTCCTTGAAAAGATTATCATTATCGCCATTTACTAAACACAAAGTTTGAGAGACTTAATTAGTTCATATTATACATTTTGGATCAGTTGTGACAATTAAGTGAAGAACTGAGAGTTTGTTACCTAAGCTGGCAGAGCGTGAGAGAGCCTGGTGGATCCTGAAGTAACGCACACATGGCACGTTTGCGGTCCGGACCGAGGCCAAGCCATGAAAGAGAGGGCTGGAGCAGCTGCTGGCAACCACACGCAGTACACTCGCCATTGGAGACACGAGGAGGAGATGGGCAGCTGGGTCAACCCTCCTCCTGTACACACCACACACACAGGGTGAACTCAGCCCCACTGACCTCTCCCAGCATTCCCTGCACAGTCCCACCAACCCCAGCACAGCAGACCAACCACGGGGTCACACATTCATAAAACGTACATAAACACGTGTCTCCTTACTCATTCACCCTTAGCACAGCACATAGTGAAACTTTCCTGCCAAGTTAAAGAGCTCACTAAGGTAACAGAGAAAACAAAAAACTTCTCACAAGCAATCTGGTTGGAACAAAGACACACACAGGTCATGATATCAGCATACAGAAATGGTGTACAATGATAAGAGATGGTTTTATAGACTCAGCAGGCAGTTTGTGGTTCCTGATCTGGACTTTTAGACAGGCTCAAAAACTTTTCCTATGCATGGGATCAGTTTTATGTTTTATTTCCATTTCAAACATTCTTTACAGATTCGACAAGAAAGAGAGACATTTATTCTTCTTTAAAACATAATGGCATTGAAGAGGTCACGTGGTTATTTTATGGCGAATGCTATTCGTTAATGGAACTAAAAAAGAAAACTGTTGCTTGGAAAGTGTTAGCAACTTTTTTACATTACATGATATAATAATTGTGGGCAAAGTTTGTTTGTCAATTACAAAAAAAGCATTATATCAATATTTATTCTGGTTCATGGCAAAGACTAACGTTAGTAGCGAGTTCAATGTCACACCAAACACAACCGAAGAACCCAAATGAAACCATATGGTTGTGAAGAACGTGTTAAAAAGGACCAACAAGCCAAGTTTAAATGTAAATATTAATAAACTTCAACGGAGGGAAATTGACTGCTTTTGTACATTTACACTTATTTCCGCTATTTTTACCAGCAGCCCAGTTGGCAAACGCGTCGACTCGCACAGCACTTTTTTTTTTTTTTTTTTTTTTTTTTTTTGACCTTGACCAATATCAATATATTCGGATTAAATGCATAAAAATCTCTTACAGGGATTTTCTGACAATATGTCGAATCACGGTAAGCTGTGTGTTGGTTCACGGAGGTAATATATTATTATAAGTGAGGTGGGTTGATTGTGCTGCTGTGCAGAGGCGGGCGCCATAAATTCACACATATACATAACAACCGCCTATTAAGCTGCACACTAGCTTGCTAAGCTGCTAACTCCAAAGAAGAGATTCAACGAATAACTTGCGTTCCCCAATTAAGGAATGTAACCGCTAAATAATTATTATTCATCTCAGTTCAAATTCGGATTGTTTCCCCAATGCAAGTGTGAACTAAAACTAGGAGTGTTTGCTTTAAAGAGCGCCGGTATGAGGGACTAACCTTTACAGCTGCACACAGCGCGGTGAAGCCAAACTTGCTAGGCGGAAGCCTAAAAAAATAAAAAAAACAACAAGGTAAGAAACCCGCCTTCACGCTTCCTTTCTCGCATTTCATTGGCTAATCCTCAGGCACATCAGTGACAAACCCCACCTTCACAAGCGTGACGTTTGAAAAGACGCGCTCCTTCTTCATTCATTCGTCTTTGTGGTTTGCGTGGACAATCTTCTTCTTCTTCTCCTCCTCCTCCTCCTCCTCCTCCTTCTTTATCTTCTTCTTTATCTTCATCATCATCATCATCATCTCCTTCTTCTTCTTCTTTTTCTTCTTCTTGTTCTTCCTCTTTATTCATTCGTCTTTGTGGGTTGCGTGGACAATCTTCTTCTTCTTCTTCTTCTTCTTCTTCTTCTTCTTCTTCTTCTTCTTCTTCTTTCGGCTCCTCCAATTAGGGGCGCCACAGCAGATCATTCTTTTCCATACCCCCTGTCCTTTATGTCTGCCTTTTTCACCCCAACTACCTGCATGTTTTCCCTCACCACAACCATAATCCTCCTCTTTGGCCTTCCTCTTTTCCTCCCTCCTGGTGGCTCCATCCTCAGCATTCTCCTTCTGATATACCCAATGTCCCTCCTCTGCACATGTCCAAACCATCTCAATCTCGCCTTCCTCCCCTTGTCTCCAAAACGTTCTACGTGTGCTGTCCCTCTAATAAACTAATTTCTAATCCTGTCCATCGTCGTTACTCCCAACAAAAACCTCAACATCTTCAGCTCTGCTACCTCCAGCTCCACCTCCTGTCTTTTACTCAATGCCACTGTCTCTAAATCATACAACATCACAGGTCTTACAACAGTCCTACATTCTTTCCCTTTCACTCTTGCAGATACTCTTCTATCACAAATTACTCCTGCTATCACTCTCCTCCACCACTCCACCCTGCCTGCACTCTTTTCTTCACTTCTGTAACATTCTTGAACAATCCTCTGTGTTTCCTAAATGGCCTAAAGAGCATTTGTTTGGATGGACACCAGGCTACGAGTTTTTATTATATTAGCTATTTCAGTAAATAGCAGCAGTTTTACTGTTTAATAATAATAATAACAATAAGAAGAAAAAAAACACTACTAATACACCATTTACGTATGTTGTTACCATGTGGTGAACATTTCAAGTCAAGTAGGCTTTCATTGTCATTCCAACCATATACAGTACAGCAGTGGAGGGCCAAGAAGGTCTTCTCTCCTGGCATAAACGCTTTCAGAATCACTGGCTTATATTTTTATATATTTTTGCTTATAAATACGTATTCAATTACTCCAAAAAGTCTATTCTCTTTATTACATCGCTTTTGTGTGCTACTGCGAGGAATGTCTCTAAACATTTCTATCCGATCAGATTTCGCCTGTCACATCACGTGTTCATGAGGGCAAAGGAATCTGCCGCAAGGTCTTTAGAAACAGCGCTGCGTTGCCTGGTAGCATAAAATACATGAGTATGAAGCTGTTGCTTTACCCAATCAGGCCAGAGTTGGTGGCTCCAGGGCCATCTAGCAGGCGTACAATAAGGTCGGCATTTTTATTTTATTTGAATGGTCAGAGAGCGCTAGTCAGAGCTCGCAAACAGCATCTGTAGCAAACTGCACAAGCCCAATTATATTTGTGTGGATTTAATAGCTGTTTTTTAATTCCACAATGGCAGACTGAGGAAAATAAATAAATCTGGAGATATACTTACAAGAACATTTACACAATGGAATTTTCATGACAAGCTGTTCATCATGAGGAAAGGTCAGCCAAAACAGTTCAAAAGTTGTTACGCTTTTTTCATTAACCTTTTGTGGGGCTTTTTCCCTGGGAAAAAGGGGTGATTTAAATGGGTTAATACTGATGCTTCTGCTGGAGCTTATGTATGTAGTACAGCTGTGGCTCCAGTGAAAGGAGACTTGTTGAATTGTTTTAATTAGGTTTCTTGCTTTAGTAACGGCATTCATTCTCACTGCATCAGATATCTGTCTGTTATATATGTTTCTGTATAGTATTAATAGTTTCTATAGCATGACATTATAATGATGGTATTAAGAGGTGGAATGATTCAGATTTTAATACTTTAATAACTTTAATGACTTGAATCAAGAAAAACTTTTAAAAAGAGTAGCAATGAACCTAGCAAGAAATAACACCAGTAGGAGGAGCTGATTCACCAGGGATGTCTAACAGACTTCTTCAAACCATCCCCACTTTAACCAAAATCAAAACTGTAAAAACTCAAACTACCCCAGCATACAGTATGTACTATTTTGCGAGCAGAGTTAACATATTCGCCCATCGCTTTTATGGTCAATTATACCACAGTATGGCTGAATGCTGTAATCTGATTGGTCAGAAGGTGTGCATTATTTTCAAATAACAGCACTGGTAGTTCCAGCTGTAACATGAAATTTAGGTTAATATTAATGCACCCATTAATATTTTTTATTGTTTTATCAGTAACTGTTTATACACAAGGCTTGTACCATGGACAATCCACATAATAGAGATTTACTATATTGACATGTCATAATGTCTCTTCGAATCATATTGTTAATTTTCTTTTGCACTAAATATTGCTTTGTTGCAATTTATGTAGTTACAGTGATGTGAACAAGTGTTCGTGACCTCAAGCTGAAGTGAACTTTGGTTCTGCAGCAGGAAAATGATCCAAAACACACCAGCAAGTCCTCCTCTGAATGGCTGAAGAAAACCAAAATGAAGTGATTTACTGCATAAATGAGTGGACCAAAATTCCTCCACAGCACTGTAACAGACTCGTTGCAAGTTATCACAAACGCTTGATTGTAGTTGTTGCTGCTACGGGTGGGCCAACCAGTTATTAGATTTAGGGGCAAACACTTTTTCACACAGGGCCATGTAGTCTTGGATTTTGTTTTCTCTAAATAATAAAAACCTTCATTTAAAAACTGCATCCAGTGTTCACTTGTGTTATCTTTTACTAATATTTAAATTAGTTTGATCTGAAACATTAAAGTGACAAACAAATCAGGAAGGCGGCAAACACGCTTTTACACCACTGTAAGTACACATGTCTTATGGAGCACCTTGGCCCTGTTTTGTTACACTGTGTACTGCATTTATATTTACATTTATGGCATTTGGCAGACGCCCTTATCCAGACTTACAACTGAGCAGTTGAGACTTGACCTTCCAATCCAAAGTCCAATGTCTTAAAAACTGAGCTACCACCATTATTGCACTGTATATGGTTAGAATGACAATAAAAGCCTACTTAACTACACTAAACAGATTTATAAAATGTTTTATTTGCTACATTAAGTCAACTAAATAATCAGTAATGTGATGTGATGAGGGTTTTTTTTTGTTTAGGAGACATTTACCATTTAGGGAAGGATTCTTGGGTTGGAAAAACTTCGTAATTTACCTTGTGTTTTAGTGTTTTGTGAAGTTGCTCAGCAAAAGACAGAGGGGGAGCAGGGAGAGAAAGAAAAGAGACTGTTTATTGAGGCAAAAGAATTAGTGAGAATAGGACATCGCTCAGATCTCTCTCAGAGCACTTTCAGCTGTGCCACTAGATTAAATCTATGTATAAACACCCAAAACCTTTGATATTTGTGTTAATAAATTACCATATTGTAATTGTTGCCAAATTGATGCGGCATAAGTGAAACCAAACTCCAGATCTTGCTTTTTTGTGGAAGTAATGGCACATGTGTTATTCCTTAAAAAATGTAACAGTGAGATAAATTCTGATAAAATAAAGTTAACAGACAGCACACCTGTCAGCCTTGAAAAACAACGATACATAGTACAGCTCTCACAAGTGTGTGTGTGTGTGTGTGTGTGTGTGTGTGTGTGTGTGTGTGTGTGTGTGTGTGTGTGTGTGTGTGGTTTATAGAATGTAAACCTAGTTATGAAGGGTGTCAGTTAATATCAGTTGAAACAGGTATTACTCCTTGTGTTCTTGTTAGCTTGCTATGAGCTAAGTAAAATTCAAGTAAACAAACCATGACAACACGGCTGCACTGCTGTGCTATGGCTTACAGCAATTTGGATTTAAACAAAGCCCAGCCTTTACCAAAGGGAAACTGTTTAGTTCTTGCTGCAGCAAGTATACCATCCGGCTGTTATGTAAGCACTCTTGACCTACTTTTTCTATTTTTTAATTATTGGGGCAAAAAAATAGGAATGATTTAGCAAACATCATAATTGATGCATACACCATATGCAAATACTCTAGTAAATTGTCTAGTTTAGAATCTCAATTTTTAATAATAATTATTGTGGGGATCCCTTCAGGGTGTGTGATCTTTCAATGGTTAATGAAGAAATATTATGTTTTATCTTAGGTTACTTATGTTACATAATTCCTTTTCGTTTGGTTATAGGAGTCTTAAAGGCGTTACACACTTCTGAAGCCTTTATCAATTACATCCTCATTCTTACCATTTTTTTTATTAACTTTTGCATACATCAAAAGTTGTTGGTCAATGAAGTACCAGAGAACAGGAATTAAGACTCCATTTTAACTTTATGCTATAGCAACAACTTTAGGAGAGTTTTGCTGCAAATGTGCATTGTGTTAATACTTTTTGTCAGATCAGAGAAAAAGCTGCATACTGGGTTTAATGGATTCCGTTTGTGGAATGTAGAGGCACCGTGGCTGTTAGCCATTAGCTTCGCAAAGAGACGTGCATGTTTGAATGTTTGAGCTTCTCTCTTCTGAAGGTTACTTCACAGGCTGTAGGTTTCAGATCGTTAATCTGGGGATCAGTCGGTCATGTTGGTATTGTGTTGACTACAGGTGGACAGATTATTAAGTTCTATCAAAATTGGGTTGTACAAACCTGAGAAGTGCCAGAAAGCACATGAGCAAAACTCTTCACACAGAAACTCCTCAAGTATGGAAAATAATACACAGTTTCTTGTCAATACCATGCTTAGACATCACTGTGTCATTAGCTAGGCTTTGCTAGTTTCTGGAACTTCAGGCAACAGGCAATTCGAAGCTTGAAATATTGTTTCCTTACTTTAAAACAATTGTATGTTCCATAAGATAGCCTGAAGTTACCAAATTATCCTATGGGTTCTGTTATTAACATTATATGTGGTGTAGTCTTTGTAATGTTTGCCATTTCAATTCATTATTTTAAGTAAATGTGAGAATAGCATAACAGTACAGAGCTGAATGTTTCCAGACCACTTTAAGTTTATGGCTGCATGTTTGTGTGGGTTTACTGGGTTTCCTTACAATTCATAAAAACGTGCCAGCAGGTGTGAATTAAATGCGTGAATGGTTCACTCCAGACATGGTGCCTTCTGCCAAATACCATTCCTATCTCAAAGGATATTGTTTCTGAAACAGGGTTCAGCTCTAGCACAACCTGACCTGAATCATAAAAGTTTACACAAAAATTGATCCTGTCTACAAAATGTTGAGCAGCTGTATGCTTAAAATTATATTTCATTTAAAAGTGAAAGTGAACAAAGGAAATGAAGCAGCAATCCCGAATTGTGCAAGTCAAATATTTCTCAGTGACAATAACCTCAGTTTCATCTATGCAACAGAAAAGATGGGATGTGAAAATGCTGATGTGGACTCTTTTATCAAAGAGAGATGTAGGGAAAACCAACGGCCATTATGTCACAACACAAAATTAAATGAAAACAAAAAAACACCTCAATAAACTCTACAATCATTCTTTTGGTTCTGTGCCTAAGTTAGCATTAGATTTGTTACTACTGTGCTCACTATGCTATCTCTCCATTAACATTAATGGAAAACATGAAATATTTAATATATTGTGTGATTGGCACTATTTATAATGTATGAATAATATAATGTAGGTCGGTTATGTGACTTGTATCATATTACAAACCTACTGTGGTGTGGCTTTGTTCATTTATTATTTTATTGTACCCAGTGAGTAATGCGGAAATAATTTTTGAGAAATATGTATTATAGGAAACTAATCTATGACAGTTTGTTGTGATGTTGGGAAATTGGGTTACATTGGCTTGTGTTACTGTTTGTTCTAGGGAGATCAATTCTGCTGGAAAAGAAGACATTTTTACTTAATTAACACATTGTGCTTCTTCACCATTTACAGTAACATGTAATCAGTGCTACATAGAAACACATCAATATAAATGTGTAATTAAAAATTACTAAAAAAAATTACATTATTGAGAGAGCCGTTGTGATAAATGGGAATTAAATGAAAATAAATCAACAGCTTCAAATTTGACAGTGCTGTGGTATTTAAGTAAGTAATAGTGTCGCAATGATAATGCTTACTAGTAACAATGTTACCATAATGAAAATTAAAAAAAAACATTAAAAACAATATTATTTTATTATATTTCTAACAGTTTGTGTGTAATTTTATTGTCATGGTTTTCTAAATGTAAGTTTCAATGTGTGTGGTATACAAATATCCTACAGTATACCAGAGCCCAAACCATCTTGAGGCTAATGTGGCCATAAAACATAGCCCAGAGTTCTTTTCTTCTAGGTACAAAGGCATGAGGGTCAGGTTTCATTCCATTCTCAGGCCCGTTACCCCACATACACAAACACTGAGCAGAGAGAATTTTCTTCACATGCCACTCCGCTTTGAAATTCCAGAGGCGGTGTTTCTCGCCCTGCCTCCTCAGCTACAGATGCAGAGTGAAGCTGTGTTTTTGAGTGACAGTGTGAAGGAACGTCTGAGGAATGCGTCGTGTGTGGATACTGCTAGTTGGGCTTGTCTTGTCGAGTTGCAGCACAGCGCTGTCAGCACGATCAGGCAAGAACAGACAGCGGTCAAAAACAAGAGATGAACCTGCGGGCCCCCGGGAGCATGCTGGAGCAGAGGAAGCTAGAGTACGGGAACATGGAGGAGCTTCAGAGACGGACTTCTTGTCTGACTTTGCAGGGAAAAAGCGCTTATGGGTGATCAGTGCCCCATCGCACAGCGATGGCTACTTACTAATGATGGAGAAACAGATCCAAGAGTCTGAAGGGCTTAACTGTCGTTTAGCAGAGAGAGACACCCTCATTGTGACTATTATTCAAAATGCAATGATGGAAGGCAAAATCCAACACACAACCATGGAAGGACGTTCAACCGAGCAAGCACTGGATTCAGACATCGTGACAAAAATGCTTCATTACCTCGAGCTGGAACACCAGACCTTTTCCATGTTGATCCTCAAAAAAAACCTGAAGGTTGGAGAGAGATTTCCTTACCCGGTGCGTGTGGAGGCTGTTTTGGAGGTTATCGATAACCTTCCTGCACGCAAGCTGGAAAGAGTTGCAAGAAAAGGGTCACATCTGAGATGTAAGATCACTAAGAAGAGGTTAATAGTGAAATCGAATGGTGGCAAGAAAGGAAAGTTTATCAGTGCCCACAAACAGGGAAACGTTACTTCTGTTTTTACGTCACCGAGACAAACTGTGGACAAAAAAGCAGCCATCAGAAGCAAGATTCAGGATATTCTCAGTGGACGCTCCAGATTTGTAATCCGTAAAACCCCAGTGAATCCTGGCAGTGACAAGGCCAGCTCGAATCTCAAAACAGGGCAGAATGAGGAGGTGACGCTCAAGCTTGGCCGTCGAACAGAAAGCAGCGAAGGTCCAGGAGAAAAAACGGCATCAAGAGTGCAGAATGAATACAGTGATAAAGGGAAGAGCGAAATGAGTCCAAACACAGAGAATAAAGAAGAGAAAACAGGTGACCAGACTAAAAAAAAGGGCAAGGGAAAAAAGGATAAGGAGAAAAAGAAAAAGGGCAAAAGAGGAGGGAAGAAGTCACAAAGAGAGGCTAACAGTAAAGACAAACGAGCTCTCAAAGAGTTTATGGAAAAGCTCAAGAGTCAGAGAAGACTACTTGTAAGTGAATTATATGTCCTTAATTCAAAGCGAAGCTATTTTGTTTTTTGTTTTTTTTCCATAGACGTCAGTCACACTTCAAGCCTGGCTCAGATTAACTGCTTAAACATTTATGCTTTCAATAACTAGTCTGAACATGTCAGAATTATGAGGCAACCAGTAAACCAAGAACATACCCCAGCTATCCAGAAAGTGTTACAGTGATGTTATGAGCCACATATTCTTTTATATAAGTTTCTCATTATTCTTTCATATGATTTATGTAGATTTTCTATGTGATATTTTTACCTGATTAGTTACAGATTTGCATCTAGTATACATGTTTCTCGGTAGGATTCACAATTGTTATATCAATTGAAGTCAAATAAAATAATTAAGAAACAAGGCTATATCACATTACATTTTGAAAGAATTCACTTGCAGGGAATGTGGCGTTTTTCTGGTGTGATCTTCTCACAAGTAATTATTTTTCACATGTGATTTCATAACATAATAAAGTGCACATTTAAATATAGCAAATGAATTATATGCACATGTGGTTGCACACTGAAATGGGGCTATAATCTGTGCTGTGCTGGATGAACAAAGTGGAAATGTACTATTTAAAGAATTATTAAATGTCTTTAACTTCCTCATTGTTTTGTTTGGTTTCAGGTAATTTCTTCCCCCAGTGAGGTCTCAAGCCAGTATATCCGACAGAGAGATGATAATGAGCTCCACAGCTGTGACTTGGCTTTACGGAAAATTACAGTTCTGTCTATCCTGGGCTCAGAGCACAACCCCACTCTACGATTGCAGCACTATCAATCAGGTAGCAGCATGCTAATTTATTTGTATTGCTTAAAACTAAACATCCAATTTAAGAGCTAAATAATGTGGCATCAGAACGGGATTTTCTTAATTTTTTATTTGTTGCTTTTTCAAGAGGCTAATGATTGACACATTGCTGTGTTTTCCAGAATTTCTATTATTTTTTATTGTACATCCAGTATTTAAACCACAGTGTTGTTAAATATGAATTTATTTTGTGCTGTTATTTTACAATGTTCAGTAATGTATTAATTTATTATTATTATCATTATTAATAATAATAATGATAATAATAATAATAATAAAATTATAATTTTTAATATTGTATATATTATATATTGTAATGATCGAGATTTTGGTGCGGTATAAGCAGAAGTGAAAACTTTACGGCATCAGTGATTATATTAATTTTCATTATTGATTATAATACAGAGTGTTTTGTTTTTTGCTTATTATATAGTGACATACCTAAATGTGCTAATATGCTTATTAGCTTGTCACCTAATTATCTGAGCCAACTAAGATTAATGTTAGCAGTAAATAGACTTCAGGCTAGCTTATTGTGTGATTTTATTGTGTGTTATTATTTGTTAGGCAGCATGTCAAGTATAAAGTGAAAAGGTAAGTTAGTTTCCTTAGTTAGTTACTTGTGTTATATTAAAACTTACAATAGAATGGTCAAACTTAGTGCATAATTGAGATATGTCTGTAATTGCATGCAGTTTGGACATGACTAAATCCTATTATATAAGTTTGTATATGTTATATTGGTTTGTTTTTTTCATTTTGTTTGATATCCTACTCAGTCACAGAATAACTGCTTTTTAATCACTTTCTATAAAATATATATATTTTTTAAAAGGTATTTAATTCTAATTTCGGCCAATTTTTGTGAAATGTATTTGAAGCTATGCAAGTCTGTGCACTCTAGACCAACATTACTATATTAACAATAAACTAGAGAAGAGAAAGAGACAGAAAAAGTAGACAGACTTGTGTGGGGCATGAAAAATGTCCACCCTACCACTGAAACTCAGAACACCATTGTGTAACTTTTAAACAGATGGAGATCCTCGACTCGGTTCACTTCCATACAACATCAAAAATCCTGATGTCATCAGTCAAATCCGCAAAGAATACGGGCTTGTGTCTACACAATTCTCCATGGCGGTGACGGACTACGACCTGAGACCTAACGTAAGAAAAATTATATTATGTATCTTCATCAGGACTAAATTTTTACAGAGGTATTAGATGTGCTCTTGTGATTACAGCTTGGAAAAGTGTTTAATTCACCAACAGCCCCATTAGCCATTATAAACTACATCGACACCTTCCAATCTCGGTGGTCAGAAAAGGTAGAAGAGAAGGACACTCCATCACCCTGTTCTCCATCTGAGGCTGGTACTCAGGCTGAGAATTCCTTACTCAGGTAAACAATCAGGAAATTATCATAGCATATCTTAAGAGTAATTTTCAGATCTGTGATGGTTTACATCCTTGTGTCTTTTCATATCTCTATACTGTACATTTCAGGTTTATGTCCAAAAGAAGGCTTTTGATCATTTCAGCTCCCACTGAGGATGACTATTCCTTTCATCAGCAGATTCAAGCTCTTAATGGACAGGAGTGCCACATGGGTAGGAATCAGTGGTAGAAATTTGTTGGACTTGGATCATTGGCCATGGCTGGTACCAGGCTTCATTCAAAGAGATTGATAAAACTTGATTGAGTCTGAGATTGAGAAATTAAGAAAACAGAATAGTTTTTTTCTAGGTTCCCCAGTTTATTCTGATTTGTTGGTCAACCTAATAATTACTAGGTGTAAATATGTGTATGTTTCTCTTCAATGGACTGGCGTCTCATTGATGCCTTATGCTAATTTTGCCAGAATACGCTCTGGGTCCAACCATGATTTGAAATAAATGAATGAATGATACATTTATGTAAATGAGGCCAGTCAGTGTCGCAATATTTACAAAACAAAGGACAAAAAAAATGGGTTAAAATTGTCAGTAAACTCACATTTAAGCTTGAGAGGGGTAGAGCGGTAGCTCAGTGGGTGAGGTGCTGGGTTACTGATCGGAAGGTTGGAGGTTCAATCCCCGGGATTGCAAAACTGTCACTCTTGGGCCATTGGGCAAGCTTCTGAACAATTTGGGATATGCTAAGAAAAAAACTTCACTGTAATGTATATTTGACAAATAATGGCTACGTATTTTGGTAAAGGGAGCACATATTGACTCCAGATAACAGAGCTCAACACAAGTCAAGAGTAAAAGAAAAATATTAAATATTTTTATATAATAAAAAGCATTTGAATTTTTTCTCTGCAGGTATCCGTCAATTTGCTTTGCTAAAGCTTGTGGGAAAAGGATCAGAAGCATCAGGCACTGTTGAGCTATTTCCATTAAATGGTATTTTTTATGTAAATTAAATGCTTAAATTCATTAGATTTAACGATTCTACAACTGAACATGATTGAATGATTGGTCAAAAATAAAATAATTAACCATGGTGTCTATAATCCTACAGGCAAAAGTCAGACTGAAAAGGAGCTGCTGTCTACTGAAGTGGTGAGGAACCTGAGAGACCAGCTGAAGATCACTACGGATTACTTCAGCATGCTGGTGGTCGGGAAAGATGGAGAGGTCAAAGCCTGGTATCCAACGCCAATGTGGACTTTGTCCAATATCTATGACTTAGTGGACTCTATGGAGTTGCGCCAGCAGGAACAGAAGCTTCAGCTGACCCTCGGTATTCACTGCCCCGAAGACAGTGGTGGAGCCGGGGGTGGTACTTACCATGGATATACAGCAGAGACAGAGGACAGCTATATGTATCGTCAACCTGATGACTGACTGTACAATCACATTCAGGGACATGCAAATCTGAGATGGTCAGGGACATCATGAGGAAATGCTAGGTAGCATGTGATATTTGTATATACAGTACATATCCATTGCAAAACCAAAAGTTACTGCTTCTTCCCAACTTATTATAGGCTAAATTATATCTAACATCGAATATAAATATCACATGTCATGATTTAGTCTCTAAAACTGTTTTACCTGAAAATTATGTTTTCAGAACTTTTATATGCTGCTATTAAAAATATATACTGTATGAGTTTTAACTAACTACTGTATTGGAAATTTGTATTTGAAAACCAATTATAACATCTAGGTTAATGGTGCATTCCCAGCACATTACTCATTTGGTGATTATTTGGGGACTTAAACATTTGGCAAAAATTACCTGTTATATACAATGATCAATAAGAGGGTTTGGTATGATAAAGATTAGCTACTGTTACTACCTTAAGCAAAATTATTTGTTATAACAGCACATCCAGAAAGGTTTTATGGCTTTAATACCATAGCAAATTGCCAATGGAACAAACTTTCACATTGCATGAGAAATGTTTCTGTTATCACTTGCTTTATAGTAGCTATAAACAGTAATAAGACAAAACGCAGTTTGTCACAAACCATAAACTCCTTCATCCTGAAGAAAACTTGAGAAACCTAAATTTACAGATTTACTGACTGTTACATATGCTCACTCTTATAACTCTCTCCATAAATTTTGACATTTTAAAACAAACATAAACTGTACACCAACAATCACAAATTCAAATTATTAAACTAAGCACATTACAGTTTTTCCTGCTAAGACAATGACAATTCACCATTTTTTAGAACTATAACACAATCTCATAACTACAGTACATACCAATTTGTACAAACTTCAAACGTCAATATCATATTCACATTTTTCATTTAAAAGCATATTTTTGTCTGTCAAAATCAAACATCGGCCTTAGATAGCATAAAAAACCTGACAAACACAGGGGCACAATCTACTGCCTAGACAAGACCGGAGAGTTTAATTGAAAACACTATTAATAGTGTTATAATATAAATCATTTTATTCATATAAGATGCAGTCAAATACAACAAGGACCGTTTAGAAACGTTTTTTTGCATTAACGCACTTAAACAAATTTTTACTGATATACTGTAAGTCGATATAATACTGTATATTTATCAAAAGTTTGAAAACAACAAGTCTTTTATGGTTTTTGAGAGACATGTTCTATTTTTATATATATATATATATACAAACCATTTTTGACACAAATAACGTTATTTTCATTAAAAAATCCTCCCTCAGCATTAGTAACAGCTTGGCATTCCTGGCATCCATACAAATAGTCTCTCCAAACATTCAGCTAACATACTTTGCCATGGCCCTTATAAAACTTATAAAGTTGGATGTTTCTTTCTGACCTTGTGATTGGGTTTATCCGAGAGCAGTTTAATAGGATTTCGTTCCAGTGACTAGACAGGCCATTCCATGATAGCTAACACTCCAGCCAACTGTTTGCTCTGGAATACTCTGGTATTGTTCATGGAATGGTAGCCATGTTGATTCAGTATTCATCTGGAATACATCTCCAAACCTCTCTGCTGGAAAACAACCCAAACCATTAAGCTTCCACCTCCATGTTTGACTGTTACATCTCCTCTCTTGTTTTTTCCATTTGACCTAAGTTTATCTGTTAGAGCCAAAAAATTTCACATTTAGACTCATCTGTCTACAGAACTGTCTTCCAGTCATTGCCTTTTACTTATTTTCTTACATAAACAAAAGGAACATGCTTGTATGTTTTCTCTGGCAAGGCATCCAGAGAAAATATGTTCTGCTGAGTATTATCCAGCATTGAATCATCTATAAAGCAACATTACAACAGGCCTCTTCCACTGACTATTAAAGGTTTTCCCTGTTTGTAAAGGTTTTGATCATAAACCCTTTCATTGCCATACAGAAAAATCCCTCTTCTGTGGGGTTGAGGAATGGCGTGTATGCTAGTTGAAACATGCCATAAAACTTGGCATGGTCATGGTCAGAGAACCAAATATAAACCACAAATTACAACACACTCATTTGCTTGATATTTGAATTATAAAGATGTTTAAGAAAAGCCTCTTTCTGTTCTGTGTTTTGTGTATGTGTATGTGTAAATGGTGCTTATAGTTTTGAGAACTGAATGAATTATTTAGGAAACTCGGCCAGGTAGAATTATATAGTGTGTTGAGAATTAAGAAAAACTGTTTTATAATCCTGTGATTTGCAGCTGCATAACTCAGATATGCAATTTAAAAACTGCCATCTAATATATATGCATCCTTATATAATTTGTAATAAACGCATGAGCTGAATATCTGAATTTCACAGTGGCAAGAATAGCACAGTTTTGTTATGTTTATTAATATTTGTCCACAAGGTTGATGGTATCTTTCTGTCATGATGCGTAGCTTTGCGGAAAACCTTTAAAAGCCTGTTAAATAAAAACACCTGGATGGCATTTTTAAAGAATTCTGACTTCATCATTTGTTTGTACCTGGATACACAAAGTACAGCTATTTTCAACCAAATCAGATGAGAAAAGCACCTGAATAATTGAAAACGTTATGCCCTAGACATAATTAAATGACTTGGATCATTAAAAGTGAAATGTTTTGTAGCATTAATAGTAGGACGATGTGAGAGGGAAAAAGCAGAAAATACACTGTTTAATAATGAATACCTACTGCTTTCCCGGTAGTAGCCACTAGAGGGTGTAATTTCACTGCTCAGCACTGGTTCTGGATCTTTCTATTGATGCGTTGCAGTCAGGGGTTTGTAGCAATAGCTGTATAAATGACTGAACAATAACTATTTTAACTTTTATTGTGCGGTTTTGGAGTAACTGATATAAACTTATAGTAGCCAGTGACCACCAAATCCCCACAGCAACATCAAGTGGAAGCCTTTTTAGAGGATTCAAAAAGGCAAAAGGCACTACATCTGAAGTTATTGAATATTTACATAAGCACCAGTGATAGTCAAGTACAAACAAACCATTTGGTGTGTGTGTGTGTGTGTGTGTGTGTGTGTGTGAAGAGGGGGCACGTATGTGTGAGAAAAGACAGAGAGGCTTTTGAACTTTGTTCTTCCTTTAATGCACCATTTGTTGTATATGTCATATTGGAAAACAAGGGTAGAAAAAAACAGTTTAGAAAAATCTAGAATACAAAATCTTTAATATTTGTAGTTGTCTTGTGGCTGAAGGAATGTAATTTTTAAATAGTATTTTATTTGTCTGTATTGTAAACTGTACATGTATATATACACATGCTTTACATCTTTAGGAGATAAATAAAGTAACAGCATAAATTATATATGATGTAAAAACAAAGTGCTGGATGGAGGTTTGCAAGCACCTATTGATTCTTTATAAAACTAAGAGGCAGGGTATCGCCTTGTCTCGATCTCCTGTTGTGTTGGTGACCATTTGCTCATGATTTAACCAATGATCTGAGAGAAGGCCAAATCTGTGTGAACCTTTCGCTATTTCTATAGTAATAAAGTGTTCTGAGAGAGAGATCTCAGCCAGGACGGCTACTTCCCCTGCATGTTTTGTTTTTACTTATCACCTGAGTGCCTTGTTTTTCGGCAGGACTGCCCTCCCCCAAAATGTGCATAAAACCACAAAGCTTAGTTTTTTAAGTGGACTTGACTGCAGCGCTAAAGCAGTATGCTCTAACGTGTCCGCAATAAAGACTATTGCTGAAAGATATTCAAGTCTCCTGGTCTTTGCTGGATTGAGTAGTGATGTTTGGTCACATTGCATAATTCTGGACTTTCTGTAGAAGAAGTTGAAGCTATTATAGACCAGTGTTTTGTAAGACAGTTCATGGTGAACCTGATACAGTTATTACACAAAACACTTTTACTGGCAAAATGTAATATTCTGACCAGATAAATATTGGATAATTTTGATATAAGGTATAGCCTTCGAAGAGTTTATTGTAAATGTTTTTAATTTCTTTGGTAATACATTTTAAATAAGTTCAAGATTATTTCTATAGCGCTTTTCAAAATGGACATTGTCTTAAAGCAGCTTTACAGATCTTAAAAATTAAATTGAATTATTTGTATTTATGCCTGATGAGCAGGCTGGGGCAACTATTTCAAGAAAAAACTCCCTTATGAAGAAGAAACCTTGAGAGGAACGAGACTCAAAAGGGGAACCCATCCTCATTTGGGTGAATAAAATTAATTTGGTAAATGAAACAGAAAAACTGGATGGTTTCTATTTGCCTGAGCCTTCCAGCCATATGTGAATCTTACCAAAGTGTTAATCAGAATCAGAATCAGAATCAGAATCAGGTTTATTGAGCAAGTGTGTTGACACACACAAGGAATTTGGTTCCAGCTGTAAGTGACTCTTAAAGTACAGACATAAATAAAAACTATACATTCAGCTTGGACTATACAAGACAAAACAGACAGGACAAGACAAAAACAGACTATACAAGACAATACAATGTGAGACAGTATAGACAGTGTGAGTATTAAATAGGGATAAAGGTTATATGACAGAACAGTAATGTACATAAACTGTGAGAGTGCATGGTAGTGCAAATGACAGTATTGTGCGTCAGGTATGATAAAGAGTTTACTTTAGAACTATGTGCAATATATAGCAGCCATAGTGTGTGTAACATATACAGATAATGCGATGAGTGACAGTTCTGTGCAGTACTTATACTTATAAAGCAGGTAATATAATTATGGTGAGTTGTTAAAGAGGCTGCTTGCTTGAGGAAAGAAACTGTTCCTGTGTCTGGCAGTTTTTTTGAACGAAGTTCTGTAGCACCTGCCAGAACGAAGGAGCTGAAAGTTGTTGTGTCCAGGGTGCAAATGGTCAGTAGTTATTTTTCCTGCCCGGTTTCTGGTTCTTGTATGGTACAAGACCTGGAGAGTGGGCAGAGGAGCACCAATGATTTTTAACCAGATGGTGGTTGATGAGCACAGGACAGATTCTATGACTGCAGTTTAGAACTGTATCAACAGCTCCTGTGGCAGACTGTACTTCCTTAATTGGTGTAGAAAGTACATCCTCTGCTGGGCCTTTTTTTTAGAATGGACTTTATGTTGGATTCCCATTTCAGGTCTTGGGAAATGGTAGTGCCCAGAAACTTGAAGTTCTTCACAGATGTCACAGGGCTGTTGGATATTTGCTAACCTCAGACAATGTCAGAGGCGCCTTACCTGGGCTAAAGAAAAGAAGAACTGGACTGTTGCCCAGTGGTCCAAAGTCCTCTTTTTAGATGAGAGCAAGTTTTGTATTTTATTTGAAAACCAAGGTCCTAGGGTCTGTAGGAAAGGTGGAGAAGCTCATAGCCCAAGTTGCTTGAAGTCCAGTGTTAAGTTTCCACAGTCTGTGATTATTTGGGGTGCAACGTCATCTGCTGGTGTTGGTCCACTGTGTTTTTTGAAAACCAGTCACTGCACCCTTTTACCAAGAAATGTAAAAGCACTTAATGATTCCTTCTGCTGACCAGCTTTTTAAAGATGCTAATTTAATTTTCCAGCAGAATTTGGCATCTGTCCAAACTGCCAAAAGCACAAAAAGTTGTTTTTTTGACTGTTGGTGTTGGTTTGTGTGACTCGCCAGCAAACTCACCAGACCTGAACCCCATAGAGAATCTACGTGGTATTGTCAAAAGGAAAATGAGAAAGAAGAGACAAAAAAATGCAGATAAGCTGAAGGCCACAGTCAAAGAACCGTGGGCTTCCATACCACCTCAGCAGTGCAACAGACCTCCATGCCACACATAATTGGGGCATTAATTAAAGCAAAAGGAGCCCCTAACAAGTATTGAGTACTTGTACAGTAAATGAACATACTTTTTTCACAATTCACTAAAAATGTTTTTTTTATTGGTCTTATAAAGTATTCACATTTTGGGAGAGTGAATTGGTGGGTTTTTGTTAAAAGTGAGCCAAAATCATTACAATTAAAAGAACCAAATAATTAAACTACCTCAGTCTGTGTGCATTGAATTTATGTAATACCCATTGCTGCGCTCCCTTCACTGGCTTCCAGTAGCTGCACGCATCAGATTCAAAACACTGATGCTTGCCTACAAGGCCAAAAATGTACCTGCGCCATCTACCTCAGAGACCTCATCACATCTCGCACTGCACCACACCGTCTGAGATCCTCCAGCACTGCTCAACTGGTACCACCTTCTTTCAAAATGAGAGGTAAGTACACTTCAAGGCTCTTCTCTGTTCTGGCACCGAGGTGGTGGAATGGACTTCCCCTAGATGTTCGTACAGCAGAGTCTCTGGCTATCTTTAAGCAATGACTGAAGACCTACCTCTTCCTGAAACACTTAAATTAGCACTTTCCAAGTTTGCTTTGTAGAATTCAAGAGTTATATTTATATTAAGTTTGTAATCTGGCGTACCAGTGTAGATTTATTCATTACTAGAGACTTAAAGCAATTTTTTACGTCGCTCTGGATAAGGGCGTCTGCAAAATGCAGCAAATGTAAATGCCACTAAAATTAAATTACAACTACATTATATAAATCACCTACTAAACATTCTTTATTGTATCAAAAGCACATAAGAAGTGTAGGAGCATGTGTTTGTCTTGTTTTCTTCTAACACAAATTTGCAGAAGCAGTTAATGGGGAAAATGTCTCTGATAAATATTCTTTGGACTAAACTTAGCTATCAGTATTAATAGGTTGTGAGCCTGACTTAGTAATAAATACCTGTGGTTTGAGAGTATTTTTATGGATTTAGAGAATGTAGATTTCTCAAGGAACATCTTACACTGCAGGCAGTCATTTATGTAACATTTAGCGCTCTGACTATTTTGATTTTCACTACTGAAAATGAGAAATGAGGTAGGTGTTGATCAACTTCAATAATTTAGTTTTTTCAAATTTAAATCTGAGGTAAAATCCAGAGTCCTGCATGCACCTAAGTCTAAAAAATTACAGGCGACAACCCCTGCAGTTAAATATGATCAATAATAAAACAAATTCTAAACTTAAATGAAGAAATATCATATCTGTACTCTGATTATTTAATCTTGACAGAAAGAGTGCAGTCTATGGGTCATCCTGCAAAATTTGGGGTTTTAAGTAGAATTGCTGTCACTGTTTTCTGGTTAGAAGATAAGTGAGTGCCAAAGAATATTCTCTCTGTCCTAACAATATACTGGTCAATGCATCTGAACTTTCAGTACTGCATATATGACCCATGGCGTCAGCTATACTCAGTTGAATAATCATACAATGAGTCATCATTCTCATGTAAGTTTCATGCTTGGACTGCATGGGAATATAGAACTAGATGGGAAGAGCTGTTATGTAGGTAGGCATGTATTAAATTGTATTTAAACCAGTATGAATATTCTCAGCTTAACTGTTATAATAAAAAGTGTATGTACATGTACTGTTAAAAAGTTATAGGGAAAAAAAGGTCCAAATGAAAATAAATATGAATGTGAATATCCATAATGCTTTGGACATAAATATCAACTATATGGCCCTCATTCATTAAATAAATCTGTAATGCCCAGTCGGCACACTGATTATGATTATGGTTTTCTGTCTAACTACAAACTGTGTGTGTGTGTGTGTGTGTGTGTGTGTGTGTGTGGTGTATGTGAATGTGGTGCGTGGTCTGTAGTGTCCTTTAAAAAAAAAAAAAAAAGGTCTGAGCGTCAGTAAAGGTGTTTCAGCGGAAATAAAGCCTGTCTGCCTTCTGTCTTTGAAAAGAACAGAAGCTCAGTATGGAATACGCAAATGAAAGAGATGGAGCAAGTGATAGACGATGTTCATGCGAGCTGTAATCCATCGGCTGAGAGGGGAAGTAGCAAGCTGAACACATCAGTGACACAAGAAAGACGCTCCCACAGATACAAACAGAGTAAAGCTCTCTCTCTCTCTCTCTCTCTCTCTCTCTCTCTCTCTCACACACACACACACACACACACACACACACACAGTGGAGCTAGTAAAATCAATTTGTGACAGACCCAGCAGGAACCTTCAACCATCATGGCAAGTGAAGCTTTCTTCTTTTTTTCCTCTTTTGTTAGATGCAGGTTCTCAATGCTGCTTAGTGAATTGTCCACCACAGTGGACTTGTATTTGTAACGCTTTTCATGGTCCTGTTTCTATCTTGAGACAAATTATAGATGGATTTTCATTATGCCACTTTGCCTAAAGTGAGGGTAGTTACTATGTGCTGGACAAAAATGTCTGTTTTAACACTTAGTTAGGTTTCAAACAAGTGGTCCCAGTATGACAAGTTTAAACTGGTTCGGAGTTTCCTGGGGATTTTGGTTTCTTTTTTTTGCAATATCAAACAGTATTGTGTAAGCCAGCAAAGTTTTTCTGCTTGCTTCATCAACAAGTGTTCCTCTTTGTGTTTAAAAGTGTCTTCTCTCTCACAGCTCTGTTCTTAAGATCCAATATTTGCACTCTTCTGGCAGTGTTCTCACCTACATTACTGATTAGTGTTTACTTCCATTGGCTCACTGATATTGCCAGAATATTTGAGTAAAGATATCTAAAGTAAACATAGAAACAGGAATGGTCTCAGGAGACACTGGAAGTTCTTATTTCTTATAGTAGATTTTTGTTACTGGTTCATATGTACAAATGCTCATAAAAGTCTGTTTATGTGTTTAAGTGTCAGGATCTTAAATGTATTTATAAATAGTTTATCTGAGTGGAAATGTATGTGGGTTATTTAAAGGTTTGTCTATTTTCTGGACTCTGATTGATCAAAAGGTGTTGAGTGATTTTTTTATAACAGGTGCTCTGAGTGTAGCTACAGGTTTATATCATTGTGTTTGTTTTAATATGTTATTGTTTCTAAAGTAACATATACACAGGCAATTCTATGGCAGATGCTCCATACAGATGGCAGTAAAAGGCCAAGTTGCATGTAAGAGTTTATATAATTAAATGTTTATAGCTGCTGTAGTATAGGATGAATAAACACTTCTGGGTATGTGATTATTAAAAAAATAATCAAACTTTAGGGATGTTATAGAAACTCTGCTTAATTGCTTTTTTTACATTAATCATTGATCAGTATCCTATAAAAGCACAAGGTATTGCATTATCATAATCATACAATATACTGTGGATTGCACTTATGTTTTTTAAAGAATCATTGGCAAGCAGTATAAAGCATCAAGTAAACATAAAACCAGTAAAAGAAGATATTTCAGAAGCACAAGACTGCTGCCCTGTATACGTCTATTTTATGTGCCTATTAAAAATATAACAGAAGCTGTTATAGTAACTGAAATGTGAGAATCCACTTTGTTGGTGCATGTGGCTAAACACTGTCAGTGGAATAGCAGGCAGAACAAGGAACATGGTGCACAGGACAAGGACGGGTATGTACAGGAACAAACGCTCTGTCTGAGAGGGAGCGCCTTCATTTTACTATGCTGTAACTCAAAAACTATGTTTCATCCAAGCTACAGGAAGTAGAAAGCCCGTTCTCAGAATAGCAACAGTGATAGTGTAATTGATTTTGTCGAAAGCTTCTTCTTATGTCTAAGACAAAACTTCTGCTTTTCTAATCTGCTCATTTCTCTGAGTCAAAACAGCCCAGTCTTTACTGAGCTTATCTCCTCTTCCTGGTGTTGGGACTGTTCCCAGGCCTACACTGCTTATTAACCAGGGTGTGTCAGTACACCTGTCCAGCTGTCATTCCAGACCAGATAACTGGCTCTCAGTGCCAACAAGGGAACAAAGTGAGGCTTTCTGATGTGCTGTCAGGACACAATGGTGGGGTGCATTACCACCGACACCAACAGGTGTACTCCAATAAACTCCAAAATATTATTTGCATGTTATATGAATGAGGGCCTGACAAACTGGTTTTAGCAAGCTCTTAGAGATCTGTTACAGGTATCATTCTCACCCAGCTACTTTGCCATGCTTTGTTATTACCTAAATATGTTATGTTCAGTACAGTTTTCCTCATTTGCTTTGGAGCATTGCTCGAATCTTTTGTAAAATTTGCAATCTAGTAAGCGGATTTCTGAAAACAATTAGTACAAACAGCACCACACAATGGATTTCTTGCTAAAACCTGTACCTTTCTCAAAAGAATTATTTCATTTCTCAATAGTAAGTATTTGTGTCAATGAATATAAAATTCCCATTAGAAAGTCATTTTTTTCTTTGTTCACAAACAAGATTGTCAAATTGTTTGGTCATGTTTTAGTGTTTGCTGATAGAAACTACGGTTTGTATTACAATGATTGAAAAAACACAAGACAGAATTTCTTTTGAATGGCATCTATGAATTTTATCAGCACAAATTTCTTTATCTGATGACATATTTGACTCCTATTGATTTCAAGAGACCGACAGGATTTACACTTTGAGAAATTGTAATTCTGTGTATTGCTCGGCCTGTGTTGATTATTGGTTGATCTGATGCCGAACAATCGCCATCAGTGGTGGGAAGTACTTAAGCAGATTTTTCAGCTATGGGTACTTTACTGCAATATAAACATTTTACTTTCATTAATGACATTTGTACACAAATACCTGTACTTTCTTCTTCTTACATTTTCAAAACAGGCTCGTTACTTTAGTTTTAATCTAATTAATTTGGTGAAATGTCAATATTTTCTTCTTATTGCATGAAATCAACCTATTTCCTGTAATTGCACGGCTTTTCAATCTACCACTGGTGTATCATTTCCTGGCTCTCACACACCACAGACGTAGGCTAATTTTCAAAGATAACAATAAGCAGGACAGAAGGCAACAATAAGTATGGGGTTAATGTGGATGAGACAGAGGGAGTCAGTGATGAAATCATGACTGAGAACAGAGACATTTCTGAACATCATCATCTTTTTATTAAAAAAATATTATAAATATAAAAAAGCCGAAATTAAAAGCTTCAACGAAACACACGTTTATTCACAATGTCCTTTCTTTCCTGAGATAGGAAATAAATAAATAAAAAGTATTACTTTTAATCAGTAAACATTTGTTTTACTGATGCGCCAAGTTTCAAATCCGCACCAAAACTGCCATGATGCACACAATTAACCCTCTGGGGTCAACAAACACTCCGACAGGTTTTGACGCGGAAACGAAATAAATTACTTTTTTGGGGGGGATATTTTGGTTGTACTGATAAGAGCAATATCACTTAATCACTTGAATGTGGATTTACTTTTATTTGTGTAGACTCATAACAACAAAACTTTTGTGAACTTGAAACTCAGTGAATACTTGGCTCACAGACACTAGATATGTAGTGGTATGATATGATATATAGTAATATGAATCCATAGCTTAAAATATCTACCAATTCACATGAAAAACAAATATTCTCTGATATGTAATCCGTATGAAAGTTATAAGAGGTACAGTTTCTCCGGTATCACCTCATTAACCGTCCGTGTGGAAACATAGCAAAGGTTCCGTTTGTTGTCCTGATGATTTACGTCATTTAAAACATCATAATTACTTTGAAACATATTTTGTCTTCCTATTTTCCATAAAGCATCCATATTTGCTCATGCCCATGTTGATTAAAAAACCTGAAATGTATTGATTCAAGGTACATTTAGAACAGATTAAAATGTGTGATTAAGTTGCGATTAATCGAGTTAACTAATGACAATCATGCGATTAATCATGATTAAATATTTTAATCGAAGTGCTAATATATCTTAGTTGCTTTGGAGAGTTTTTCAGATCTGAAATAAAATTCTCAAAACCCCTTGTTCAACTTCCACATCAGTAATCACTTGTGCACATCATAAAAACAATTCTTGTTGCTTTGATCAAACTGTGAATTTTTTACATTTATTTGCATTTCTAGTATCATCCTTAAGATTTGCAAACCAGTAAGTGCATTTTCAAAACAATTTGTACACTTTTACACTTCTTAGGCAGAACTGCACATGCTGCACTATACAGTGCAATCTGTCTATACCCCCTGACGTCCCAGTCTGTCGGGCCACAGATTTTCATCCACATCACAACAGATTTCATGTCTTGCAATACATCTGGAATGTGTTATCCAGCCTCTTGCAGGCTTCCACTGTGATGTCCTCTCATGCTGCATCCACGGCAGCCAGCAGGGTCATCTGAGTATGTGGCTGGCAATCATAAACCTTTCACCTCCATGCTGAATAAAACTCTTCAGTTGGGTTGAGGAATGGGGAATAGGGTGGGAGGAATTGCATCAGCATCCTGTTATGGGTCAGAAACCATTGCCTGATGGTATTTGAGTGATGGAAACTTACATTATCCCAAAGTATCATCATTACCCAAAGGTAAATAATTTTGAAATGGACCCCTCTCATTATCAGGATGAGAGCCCTATAGAGGGTCTCTAAGAAGGTGAGGAGATGATGTGTGTTGTATGGGCCTTTAAGGGGAATATGAGCACAAACTGCTCTAACATAGCAGCACACATAGTGATATTTCCTCCCCGCTGGCCTGGCAAATCAACAGTAGCTCGTGAGCCGATGACATTTTGACCACGTCTTCTGCATTTGTTCAGACTGAAGCCAGCCTCATCCACATATATGAACTTGTAAGGTGGTTCATTGACTCCAATTCCATCATATGCTACAACCCAGAAAACAACCAATTAGTTATATATTTATTTCATTTTACAAGATACAGTTATATCAAATGTACACATATTGCATGTTTTTTTCCTACAGCTATAGCAAATGTACATAGGTCACACATGCTGTGGTATACTGTATATAAGTCACTATAAGAAGTTTATGTAAATTAGCTACTCAAAGTAATGATGTAATACTCAGTAGCTTCTTCACTCTGTCACCATTTCTTTCAAATGATATGCGGTACAGCTGTTTCATGCTTATGTGGTGTCTCTTATATAGTATATATACTATATATCTCATAGTGCAAATAGTTCAACCTTATTGAGGTGTGAAAAGTGGTCCTCTCCCACCCCATGAGGTAATCCTGCAGTCCTCTGTGGAACAAAATGTACTAATGCAATACAATTATACTTAGATGTGTTACAGAGTGTATATACACACTATAACAGCACAGTCCACACTGGTGGATTACAGTACATACCTGTTCTCTCTGCAAAATGTTTGAATTATTAAAGACCCAGTTGATCTCCCAATATTTGGCTGTAACCTCTGACCCGCCTCAGCCAATGACCATTGGCCATGATTGACAACATGGTCCACAATAGTGGCTCTAATTTTAACTGAAATGTGTTTGGCCTCTTCTTCAACTTCCTCTTTTTTGCCTCCTTACCCTTCCAGCATGCATTCTTATTCTTAATCTTAGCTTTTGACTAGTTGTTCACCTATTTTCTACAATTGTAAATCTGTTTTGCTCATTTTTTTTTAATACGAGATTTCAACCTTGACATATTTTAAAGAACTAGTTGATTATTAATTAATCTGAAGGTGTAAGGGAAGAATGTGTGTAATTGTGCCACCTCTGCAAGCCATCAATAGTAAATTACATGATTCATCTTCACAATTCAAGACACTTTTACAAAAAAAAAGTTTAATAGAATTTTTAAATTGCCAAATGATGGCAACCATTTGTTAAACCAATGACTTATGCAATGAACTGATGAAGAGATGTTTTAGGGGCTACGACTATTTAGGTGAAACTAGTATAATATATCAGCATGACATAAACAACTAATAATGTAGGAAATAGCAGACAAATGTTCACAATCAAATTAATAAATGTACCAAAGCTTTTGCAATTTTTTTCAAATCAATAAGAAATTGCTTTTATGATGTTGCACAAGTGACTACACGATGTGGGGTTTGAACAATAAGTTTTAAGATCTGATAATCACTCCAAAACAACTGAGAAAAACTGTAATACAGTAGCTGTTTGACATGCACTGCACTTAAGTTCACATCACAGTTGCTCGTGGTACGTGTTGAGAGAGCTGTGTCACATGACTCAGCACCAGTGTGTAAAGCCTGACTGAATTTCACTTGCAAAAGCCATGCTCCCCACAATAGATCATTATTCACCACTGTTTCTCAATGACCAATTACTGATTACTACCATTCCCCAATTTTGTGTTCCAGTTATATCTTTCTGGGTAAATAGTCAACAAATAAAACAACATGAACTATCACTGCTGAATTGCAGCCCTTTGCAGAATCTCACTCTTCTCTATAGTCTCAGTGATTCAGTCTGACTTCTCCTTTTTTTGTTGTTGGTGTGTAAATGTTGACTTTACATTAAATATCATGTTTAACTCAGCTAATAATAATAATAATAATAATAGTAATAATAATAGTAATAATAATAATAATAATAATAATAATAATAACATTAATAACTTTTTTACTTTGGTAAAAATCACAACAATCTAAAAACGGTTAGTTCCATTATGTCATAATTGGGCAAATGTCCTTCTTCCTGCTGCAACAAAAGCAACAAAACACAAGACACAGAACAGACTGTTATTTATTTTATGGGCAGGTCTTCTGCAAAAAACAGAGTAGGTTTCATTTCAGGTAACAAGTTGCTATTGGCTGAGCACTGCAGAGCTTCCTGCTATTATAGTATAATGTGCTTAATTCACTCAGTTCCTGTGTGGTCGTAGTTGGACCTGTAGTTGGGTGAGGCGAGTACAGAGCCATTCATACCAGAGCACATCATATTACAGAAGAGCAGGTAAAAGAATATACATTGTTTATTAGCACATGAATGCATTTGTAGTTGTGTGATAAAGCTTGCTTTTTTGTTTTATTAATTTATGGGGTGAGATCTAGAGACAAGCAGTTAACAGTGGCTGGTCAACATTTGCTATTAAAAGGTGTAATTAATATTATGTTGTAGCATAATCCATAGGAACATATGATGAGAACAGAGATGAGTAAAGAAAATGTTAGTGTAACTGAGTGTAATTACTGCTGCATTTGTGTAAAAGTATATATATATATATATATATATATATATATATATA
>MU551617.1:8428106-8540568 GCA_024362625.1 Silurus asotus
ATATATATATATATATATATATGGCTGAAAACTGAAATCCATATTATACTGAAATCCATATTATAATCCTCCCACTACATTGTTGGTCATTTATTTTTTATTTGCTTTATTGAAAAGTAATGCCGCTACCCCACATATTCACTAAGTTGTCCTTTTGTCCATTTTTCCCATAAACTTATCTGACTCATCTAAAATTAATCCTTTTTATTTATTGAGTCATTTTTATACATTTTCATGCTTTGAGTAATTATAAGGTGACTAAACTTGCACAATGCAGTAGCTTGAAACTGACAACTTGGTGGTCAGTTCTTAATTAAGGGAGTCATTGTGATACACACACACACTAGGGCTGTCAAAATAAATGTGTTAATAATGTGTTAAGACAACATTTTAACGGCAAAAATTTTATTCTTGTGCAATTAATGCAGCAAGCGTTTGTGTTCGACCATTTTTATTACAAATATAAATAAATATTTTTATAAATAAAAGAGGCGGAAAAATAACCTGCGAAACAACACACACATATATGTAAATATATAATATATATACATTTTCCAATTGTTTTACTAATACGCTATTTTTCAAATCAAACACCAAAATCCACCATGATGCCCACATCCAGCAATTAAAACTATCCTTGTAGAAACACAGTGAAGGTCTCGTTTGGTATCATGAAGATTAACGTAATTTAAAACACTATAATTAAAACATTTACAAGAATATTTTGTCTTCATGCTCTAAGCTGAGTCTGGTTTCACTAATTAAAACATACATTTGCATAAAGCGTCAATATTTTCCATGCCCATGTTGATTCGAATATTAAACACCTAAAAAGTATTACGGTAATTTAAGGTACATTTAGAACAGATAAAAATGTGTGATTAAGTTGCAATTTATCATGAGTTAACTTATGACAATCGCGATTAATCATGCAATTAATTGTGATTAAATATTTTAATTGATTGACAGCCCTAATATATATACATTTTAGTGTATCTTTTCAAGGGACAATACTATATATATATATATATATATATATAACAGCTGTCCCGTGTAACCATGTAATGCCACATGTCCTATTCATCATGTTTTTGCCTGCTGGACAGGACCATACAAATTTGTGTATCTTGGATTAGAGCAGTTAAAATGTGATGCTTTGCCAAAGACGTCATACTTTCATAGAGGCTTCATGCTGTGCGTCAATTGCAGAAACTGGCTTAAAAAATTATGCTGCAAGCATTGTTTTAGAGGTTGCAGAAGCGGAAGAGTCCGCTTGTCAGTGATCAGACCATATGCCACAGACTGCAACAACTTGGTTTGCATAGCCGTCTTCCCAGGAGGAAGCCTTTTCTGAAACTGGCTCACATGAAAGCCCACAAACAGTTTGCTGAGAACAACCTGTCCAAAAGCATGAATTTTCCCTTGAGAACATATACTAAAATGGAACACCGATAGAATACACAGATTAGGCATAAAATTATGACCAGTGTTGTGCTAGTTACTAGGAAATAGTAACTAGTTACAGTTACTCGTTACTTCATTTAAAAAGTACCTCAGTTACTTTGTTGATTACTTACACCAAAAAAACAGCGTTACTGTTAAAAGTAACTTTTTAGTTACTTTTTTGAAGAACCTTCTTTAATGTTCCCATTAATGCCCTTTTATGCGTTATGATGTATACAAACACAAAACTGACTTAAACACAAAGTCATTTTTAAACACCATTTTATTAAAGTCAGACCAGCACAAACTGAATATATCACAAGGATTTCTGAAATAAATAACAAAACAAGCTGAATAATATATTCACAATCAAAAACTAAAGTGGCTTCTGCATCATAAAAGCTGTTGTGTAGAGCTCTTAAAAATGTTCCTTTCACAGCCTAAGTATGAAAACTATTAACAATGTAGAACAGAACACCAGGTTAGCTTCTAGCTTCGTTGAGGCATGGAGTTCCTAGAGGAGCTTCGACAGATTGGAGTTGCTGTTTATCGCAGTAGATACGACCTTCGAACCAGAAAGACACAGCTTCCATTTGACTAAAAAGTTTTTGTCTTTATGCTCAACTAAAGTGAAATAATGAGCATATTTCCACTGTGAGAAACTCGCCTCGTTCTCTCGCCTCGACTGCCGCACATACTGAATAAATGGAGACACGCCGACAGTGCGTCTTCTTCCTGTTTACACTGGTTCATACACCAATCCTACAATGCGATGCTGCTGTAAACAGGTTAGACTGTAGGCTACGCTTTAGCCGAAATGTATTCATTTAAAGAAGTAACAGGTAACGCACCATACGGTAACGGAGTTACTTTATTTAAAAAAGTAATGCGTTACAGTATTAGTTACCGTCAAAAGTAACTGCGTTACAGTAACGCGTTACTGCCCAACACTAATTATGACATTATAACATTATGACCGGTGAACTGATTAACACTGATTATCTGTTCATCATGGCAACTGTTAGAGGGTGGGATATATTAGGCAGTAAGTAAACATTTTATCCTCAAAAATGGGCAAGTGTAAGTACTGGGTCAGAGCATCTCCAAAACTGCAGCTATTGTGGGATGTTCCCAGTCTGCAGAGTTCAACAAGAAAGGAACAGTGGTGAATCGGTGACAGGGCCAAGGCACATTAATGCACGTGGAGAGCCAAGGCTGACCAATGTGGCTCAATCCAACAGATGAGCTACTGTAACTCAAATTGATGAAAAATTAAATGCTGTTGATGCCCGACGGGTCAGGACTGTTTTGGCAGCAAAAGGGGGACCAACACATTATTAATCAGGTGGTCATAATGTTATGCCTGATCTGTTCCTTTCTATGACCCCTCGTGAGTAACAAAAAATCATGAAGTTTTGACTCTCCTTTTGATGGTTCCTTTTTCCGGGGGAAATGTAAATGTACTGTACTGTACTGTAAACTCAACAGAAATTGTGAATTACTAGTCATAAATGTTTTATTTACTACTTTAAATGAATAATATAATAATAAAATAGTTTTTTAAACATTTAGATGTAATTTATAAGTACAAACTCTGTTTTGAAATGTTACTCCGGACTTTCGAGCCACTCACGGCTTCGTGCAAGCTATCAGATATTTTGCGAGTTACTCTTCGTCCGGTTTCAAATGAAAAGTTACGTACAATCGAGGTCATATATATATATATATATATAGTATACAGTATACAGTATATATATACTTAAAGATTTTAATTATCAGGACATACTTTCACAACTTTGACATGTTTAAATGTGAAATTTGTAATTTGACAGTCTTGATTGTCTCAACCTCTATATAAGTGGTAGTGCAGTAAAATGTTAAGTCATGAGTTTCAACCCCAGCACCACTAAGCTGCAAGTGCCGTGCGTGCTGTGCCCTTGACCCTCAACTGCTCTGGATAAGAGTGAATGCCATATGCTGTAAATGCAAATGCATCAATAATGTTGAAGCCTGAAAAATTATAGTAGTAGATTCAGAACAAAACATCACAAATTTTATGCAGCAAATATCTTATGTATAAAGCAGCCACAAATGTGGAACATCAGGGGATGGATAATGAATGTAATGAGCTTATTATGTGGTGATTAATGGGGATATGTTATACAGCAGATTTCAGTGTGCAAATCGGATTCCAGTGTTTAAATCTGATTTAAGTGTGTAAATACTGTATGTGCATGCGTGTGTTTCAAATAGTCCTGAGTCCTGATATGAGATGCGCCTAAAAGTCTAAGCAGGATCGAATATTGCTTGCAGATTGTATGTCTATTCATTAAAACTTATGAAATATGTTTTTAATAGAGGGGGTGAATTAAAATTTGGCTAGTCTCAAGAGAGATTTTCTTTTTGTTTTAGTCCCTGAAATAAAGAAGGGAGGCCCTTTGCCTCCTCCTCCTCCAGCATCACATCCCAGTACCAATTCAGCTCCATCTTTGCCTCCACGACCTCCAGGGCCCAGGTCTGTACCATTCCAGTGTTTAATACTGTAACTAACTAACTAACTAACTTTCTTTCGGCTTCTCCTGTTAGGGGTCGCCACAGCGGACCCTCCGCACGTTTTTGATTTGGCACATGCTTTACACTGGATGCCCTTCCTAACGCAACCCTCCCCAATTTATCCGGGCTTGGGACCGGCACTGAGAGTGGCTGGGGATGGTTCCCTGACCAGGAATCGCACCCGGGTCTCAGCGCTGCATCTTAACCACTAGACCACCAGGGGACCTCCAGTGTTTAATACTGTATTTAGTGTTATTCAGCAAAAAGAATATAGAATGAACATATAAACAAACACACTGCAAGTCAGGAGGTCCTGATTCACATGGTGGTTTTGTTTTGTTTTATTTTTTTTTTCCCACCAACATCCACTATATAAAGAACAAAAACTGAACACATAAGTGTGTGCTGGTATAGAAAATAAATCAACAGAAGAGTGGTATGATAATCAATCAAACAAAGTATTTCCTCTTGTCCTGTAGTGTTTTATTCCTCTACCGACACAACCATGTGCCACTGGTTTACAATTTCAACATATGATCCGTTTATAGTTATGTCTAATGTTGTGGAACTTCCATAAGACAAGTTCCTGTTATCATTTGCATTACAGCAGGGATAAAATGTATTTCCTCACCAAATTCTCTTTTTTTCTGTTTAGATTTCATAAAGCAAGAAATGCTGACTGTCATGTTAAACCACAAAGTATTAACTTCTCCATTCTAAATATCTTTTACTGTTAAAAAAAACCCTTCACAAGCAATGATCACACATTTTCTTTTATGTGGATCATCTGCCTTGCATGTCCCTTCAGATTAACTGTTATTATAGAACATACAAGAATGAGAGTGTTAATAAACGTGTTAGAAAATGTGTTAGAGAAAATGAACCATCACCTTCTAACCAATCAGAATCCAAAATTGAGCAACATTGGTATGTAAAGGCTAATAGCATTAATGTTATGCCTCTATATGTTTCTGACACAGAGTACAGGACGATGAGGACTATGATGATGTTGGTGATTTGAATGACTCGTTTGGTGAGCTAACAGACCTTTGATATGTATTGGGTTTTTTTCACTTTTGAAAAAAATAAACTCTTGACTCTTGACACACTGAAATGTATACTATAACACAAAGTCATGCACAGTAATGCTGCTAATTCCACTTACCATTAAGCCAGACTACACAGAGATATTAATTCGTGGAAATGATTGCATGTTAGCGTGAATCACTTTGCACATGCTAGGAGTGTCTTTCTTTTTATTTATTTTTTTCTAACTTATGTGGGACTAAGTTGATTGGAGCCTATGCATTTTTGTCTAATTGTAATTCTATTCCACATGAATACCAGCAAAAATAAAACTTCTGAAATTTGCAAGCAGAGAATTAAGGCAACACTGACAATAACTGGAAATAATTGGAACTCTGATTAGTTTTTGTGAGTACTAGAAAGTCTGGATAAACAAAGATTGTGAGCTTAGCCTAGCGAGACTGGTAGATAATGATTTTAAATACACATGTCCATGGAACTCTGGACCAACATACCACATGCACCTAAGAAACAAACTGAACATTTAAGGGGGAATTTACTTTATTTTTTATTATTTTAAAGAGCTATTTTATTTATTGTGCCATCTATTTTGCACTGTTGTTAAGGAGACAATAAAATTGTCAGTAGATGGTAGAGTCTTTTCTGTTCTGCAATTGGATCAGTGCCATAGGCGCTATATAAAAACTTGGCAAGCCAGCTAGGAGAGGTTTCCTTAGTAGTAGAGCTCTTTGTTGAGTAAAAGTTGACCAGTTGACACTTTTGTTGCATTTTGTTACCATGTCTTTGAATCCTTTAATTTGTGAAAAGGGTAAAATAAAGGATGGATGCAATCGGATCAGAAAATGTTAAAGTGCCCAATTCAGTCTTAGTGAATGGCTTGACTGGTGATAAGTTAGACAATGAAGTTCTTGAGTACTAAGCAAAGTTTGGTTCTATTCAGAGAGTAATTAACATTACTAATGCTGAAACTCAGTATAAAGACACATCCATTGTGGAGTTTACCTCAAGTGAACCAGTTAAGTTTCTTTGCAGTATTTCACCCTGGAAAAGGATTAGCAGTAATCCAAATGTTATTCACCACATTCAGCTACTATCTGAGCTGTATGATGATGACAAAGGTTCTAACATAACTCATTCTTATTTAGCTGAGTTGCAGGGTATTGCTAAACTAAGTGGCACTGACTTTAGGTGAGTTTAGAAAGATAAGTTAGCTAGAATTTAAGGGTCTAGTAAAAGCCACTGCACAACCGAACCAGATGTGACAGTAGCTAGCAAAAAGCTTACTAGCAACATAGCCCAAGCTGAACCGATACCTACCAAAAGTAGAAATAGGTTCTCAGCCCAGTCCCATGAGCCTGATGCACTTCCATTCATTGTAGACATAGGGAAATCACCCTTGCATAGAAAACAAGCTTCCTGTTTTACCTTTGAACAGCTCACCACTCCTGAAGTCCAGAAGGTAGTTGTTGAGCATGTCATTATGTCACAGTGACTTGTCTCCCCTTTACTATGGCTATAGCAAACTTAGGCCTTTTTCTGGGAAAATTCCATGCCCACACAGACACATTGTCAGACACATTGTAAAGAAAATAGTTGAAAGCTTCCTTTAATCTGCTAATTTGTAAAGCATATTGGGCCAAAAGCAACTCCCAGAGATTATCTTAGTTTGCTTGCCATAGCATATGGCGTTGTTGATGATGGAGATGAGCTCTTTGCAAAATTCCTGAATACCAATCAAAATACAGGTAAAAAAAATGTTGCTATTGCTATTTGCAATAGTAATAATAACTACTAGAGTAGTTATTGATGCCAGTGATTTAGAACGCCAGCTGCTTAAGCAATTTTAAAATAAAACCAAAGCCCAGGCATGTTCTCTAACATGGAGGATTATGTCACCAATGATATTAACATGGCAATTGCTGCAGATGTATTGTCCTCTGCCAGTACACAAAAGCTGGAAAAACTACTTACCCAGCTGCAAGCTCAAGTAGCTTCTCTGAAAGCATCCTTGAATGGTAACTCTAACCAGACCCCTGCTAATAAAGCAATACCTGAAGCTAATGTTTCTACAAAAAAAATAACACCCTAATCTCAGGTGACTCAAAGCTCACAAAGATGCCCTAATCCAGGTTACTGTCTGGGCTAAGTGTGGTGACGATGATTATTTTGCTTAATCTTGCTGTAAACTCCAATTTGGTTCAAATTAAGCACAATGAGTTTAAACAAAAACAAAAGACCTGGGAAAAACTAAACAAACATGATTTAAAGTAAAGTCAGATCGTGAGAAGGAAGGACTTTCAGGAACTGAGATTAAGAATCAATGTCCTAAGACCAAAACACAGTTTCAAGCCTCTAAACCTTGAAGAGTCTTTTTCAGCTCTTGCAGATGGTTTTCGGTAATGGACCTTAAGTTCGGCTATTACCAAATTGAAATGGAGGATAAGCCTAAAACCACGTTTGTGTTTCCCTTTGGGTTCTACAAATGTAATCATATGCCCCAGGGCCCAGTACCCAGTACCTTCCAAAGTTTAATGGTAAGATGTATGGGCAGTCTTAATTTGAAAGAAGTACTAGTGTTCTTGGATGATGTCGTAGTGTTTGCATGTACATTAGAAAAGCATGAAGCCTGGATTTTACAGGTTCTTCAGCAATTAAAGAAACATGGCTTAAAACTCATGGCTTAAAAAAAAGTGGAACTAACAAACTCCCCACCATTCACACGTGTCTCCATGATGATATGGGGCATATGGGTTTGGAAAGAACTCTTGACTTCAAGGTTTTATTGGCCTAAGATGGCTATGGATGTGGACAGAAAAATCAAGTCGTGGGAATGTTGTGTTATGTGGAAAACACCACCTGAGAAAGCGGCAGCTTGTTTGGACTATTTGTCATTGGAGCCAGACAGTCATAACACCAAAGGCCTCCTGGTTATAACTAATCACCAAATATGCAGTTGCCATGCCAACCAACGATCAGAAGGCCAGAACTGTAAAATGCCTTTGGGAGCAGTATCTGGTGCATTTTGGATTTCCAGAGCGTTTTCTCAGTGATCAGGGAAGGGATTTTGAGTCACCAGTCATTAAGGAGCTTTGAGCATTAGCTGGTATTACTTAAGTGCGCACAAGTCCTACCATCCAAATGGAAATCCTGTTGAGCATTTCAGTCGAATTTTCCTTGATATGTTAGGTAACTTTAAGGAAAAAGATGAAAAGTCATTGGTGTGACTATGTAAAGCCACTAACCCATGCATATAATTGCACAAAGAGTGAGGTCACAGGGTCCAGCCCTTATGAATTGATGTTTGGGCATCAGCCTGGGCTACCAGTGGATATTGCATTCTGCTTGCCTGTTAAGAATGGAGCTCCAACGTCTCAGTCCCAGTATGTAAAAAACTTGGGTGCGGCTACAGGAAAGTTATATATTGCCATATTGCCAGACGGAATTTACAAAAGGTGGCTGAGTAAAACGAACGCTGTTTTGATAAGTCATTAAGGGGGTCAACATTAGCGGAAGGTGATTAAGTATTTGTGAGAAATCTTCGGCTGCAAAGCACAAACTCGCAGATAAGTGGGAATCCCCCATGTACAAAGTTCTGGAAAAGACGTTGCATAGGGATCCTCTACTGCCAGGTGGTGACTTATCCCAAGCAGAGGAAGTTGACTAGGCTGAGCCCAAGGTCTGCCGGCCAAGGACCAGAAATGTCCAACCGCAACATTGTGAGGTAGAGTCAGAGTCGAAGGATGACTTGCCCTTTTATCCCACCCAGCTACCTGAGGAAAGGTTTGTTTATCTGTATAAAATCCCAAAGATACAGAAACTAAATAAAACATGAATTATTAACAGAAATTAATGACAATATGACAATTGAATTGTCAATTGTACCACTGACTTCACTAACCCAGAATGAGCTTCATACCGATCACTCTGTGTCAACGGAAGAACCTGTAGACACAACTCCTGAGACAATTGGGGAAGAGGAACCGGGCATTGCGCATGAACAGCATCTGCCTGGGGAGGACTAAAGTTTACTGGATTTGACAAACACAGAAATTCCAACTTTAGTTTTTGAGCCAGTATATGAGAAATATATATTTGGAAATTCTGGAGTAATAGAAGTTAGAGATGAAGTTCAACAAAATACTGATTTTGATGCAGAAACTTGTAAGGACACAGATGGAGTAAAGGAAAGTGAAAGTGCACATGTAGAAACAAATGCATTTGGGGAAGCAATTGGTTCTATTAGTAGACCAGGGACATCAAGGCAACGACCTTTAATCAAGCACTTTTCAGCTTTGGTGACAATGATTTTTCCCTTATCGAGGTTGTTTAGACTGAACCGCATCAGTGGGCTCATTTTGTGTTTTTAAAGAGCTCTTTCTTTTATTGTTTTTTATTATTATTGTGTGAATATTGTTTACGGTGCCATCTATTTTGCACTGTTGTTAATGAGGAAATACAATTGTCAACTGGAGCTTCTCCTGTGAATTGGCCTAACTTACCTTTCATTAAACCTGTCTTTTCTTTACTGCCGTTGGATCAGTGCCATAGGCGCTACAATTACATTCACACATAAAGATTTACACAATTCTGTGATGTCAGTGGCGACTTATGTTTTCTACAAAAAGCCGGTGTGGGTGCAGGTTTTCATTACAACACAAGCCACACCAGACTCCACCTGTTTAGATCTTATTTTTTAATGGACTATCAGGTTTGTCGCTTGCACCCACACTGGCTTTATGTGGAAAAGATTGGACACTCCTGTGTTATGTAAAAGTTTAAAGAAACAGATTTTCTTTGTGTAAATGAAGCCTTAAATTACATATGAAATCACTTCAAATATGTACAAAGAATTTTTGATTTGCGAATCAGACATCTTGATAAGTTATGCAATTTGCTTAGTGTTACGAGTATAATTTCTCATAAAGCACCAATGAATAAAGACCTATTTAGTTAAACTCATAAGCATTGTAAAAGCAGCAGTAATTTAATCTGCACATTGTAACTTTGCAGGAAATGCAGGACGCCGAGACGAGGTAAAAGCACTGACTTCTGTATAACTCATTTGCTGTTTGTTGAAATGTATCTGTGACGGTTGCTCTTCTTCTGCACAGGGAAGTGGAAGTGATGGGGAGACGTATGAGGAACTTGATCAATGGTACGCCTTTTTTTTTTCCCTGACCACATGTAGTTCAGTTTCTGTTAGTGCCTTGCAGATGCTGATTAGCTATGCTAGTTTCGCTGCATTAATAGCACCAGTGTGTTTGGTATAATAAGTAGGCTTTTTTTTTTAACATTAACATAAAAACCACAACACAGTGCAAAAATCCACATCTGCATGTATACGTGCGTGCATGCGTGTGTGTTTGTGTGTGTGTGTGTGTGTGTGTGTGTGTGTGTGTGTGTGTGCTGGTGTTGGTAATTTCAGGACTGCACCAGAAGTAAAGGAGCAAGAAAAGAAACGGGAAAAGGAAGAGAAAAAGCGAGCAGAGCAAGAGAAGAAAGACCAGAAGGAACGTGAAAAAAAAGAGCAAGAGGCCAAAAAGAAATTCAAAGTGCGGCCACATCAGTCATCATATCATAATATTCATCATAAATGTATATGAATGAGCATCATATAAAATGAAATGCAATATTGTGTTTGTTTTCTGTAGATGTCAGGGCCCCTGAAAGTCATCCATAAAGTCAAAGCAAGGGTAGACTGTAAAGGTGGCAGGAATGACCTCAGCTTTAAACAGGGCGACTCGATTGACATCCTCCGGATTACAGACAACCCTGAGGGCCGATGGCTGGGCAGGAATCAAGAAGGGGCCTGTGAGTATCGGAAATCACATTTTTACTCATATCAGCAAGCTACCAAACTCTGTTTTGTTCACCATTAATCTAACCATGCATCTGTCTCTGATCATGTGACATCACCATACAAGCTTTCCTAATTAAAGCTCATTTACGAAGCCTTGTATGACAAACACTCTACAGATTTAAAGGCTGTACTGAAAAAGGAAAGTAGAATTGTCTTGAATATTGTGAGATTTATGTAGTATTAACTATAATACAATTATAAACCCTATTTCAAAACATCTGTTGTCATTTCAGGTAGTTTTCTTATATTGGCTGCTCATTTAAACAACATTTCTTTATTCCATCTGTCAATGGAATAAAAAAAAAAATGCATCTGGATTTAATTATCTCATTTTTTTCCCTGTAATCTCTTGTAATCATAATAAGATAATATTACATGCTATTTTTTTTCACAGTGTAATAAACAGTCTTTTTGGCTTATTCACTTAAGAAAGAACTATAAAAGGAACCAGCTTTGTTTTCCCTGATATTTCACAATAATTCCTGTAACTCTATACAGTAGGATACAGTCATGGATACAGTACATCATGATGGGTCATGTATTGATGTTGAAATGAGTGTTGTATGGCATAATCCAAACTTTGGGTCACCGCTAAAGATGCTAAAACACAGTTTTTCCATTTCAGTCGGTTATGTGAAGACTGAATCGGTCCAGATCGACTTTGACGTTCTAAAAAATCAAAGTAGGGCTCTGCCTGAAACTGAGGGAGATGTGTATGATGATGTGGGCTCTCAGGAGGATAGTAGGTACCGTATCAGCACTCGGTCCAATTCTGCATGTCTGACCTTTACTTTATTCATGCAACATAGTTTTTTTAATTAACAAAATACTTTTTTATTTCAGGGGCAACAGTGGTCCAGGAGGTGAGTCTGAACTGGCTGGTTTAGTATCATCCAAATTTGAAGTACTACTGCCGACACATGTTTTGTGTCTCCCATTATCTTCTTTATTTCTGGACTAATGGAACTAATTATAGACATCCGTCTCACCTGAAACCACATTCAGTTTTGCTAATGTGGTTTAGGGCACCGTTTATTCGAATCACCTTAACATACATACATACCATTCAGAGCTCTGCATCTTAATTAAAGTGCTTTAAATCTAAATAATTAAAAGGTCAAATTAATGAACTCTATTTTCTTTTAGACTATAATGCCGTTTAAACGTTTTTTAAGTACAGGGTAACGTGTCTAACACTGCCCTCTGCTGTTCTCAGTCATTCTGCCTCCACCACCCGAGGGACCGGATGATGTATATGATGATCTGGATGATTCCAGTCTTAATGTCAGGTGAGTGCATTGAGAATGTGGGAAAACATGTTAATGTCTGTCAAACACCTTTAAAACCTGCAAGTTAGTTTCAGATTGCTATTTAAATGCATTTGAATATTGATTTGATATAAAAAATGTGCCTTATTTTTATACTGCCATCAGGCAAGGAAGGTAAAACTAGCAGTTTATATCAAATGTAAAACTACTTCCACCTAGGGGTCCTCAGGTGTTCAGGAGTTAATATATCTTTATAAGGAAAACCATCTAAAGGTTACCACCCCTCAAATATTTATCAATTAACTATGCCTCATACATTTAAATGGTTTTTAGGTTAGATTAAATGTTGTTGAATGTCTGCGTGTGATAAGTTAGTTCCACATTGAATAAATGGCTTATAGGAAAACAAAAAGTCACCACAACAACAATTATATGTTTATCCTTTATCAATATTACTTGTCAAATCCATTTATGAATAAATAATGATGTTTTGGAGGATTTGTTTTTATATATATCTCTCTCTCTTCCATAAAATTCTAGACTGTTCATGTCGTTGTAAAGGCAGGGGATCAAATCATTATTTCCCCTGCTGTATGGACATATATAAAATAATTGAATTTTTTTAAAAGATAAATTATTTGAGTCCTTCAATTTTTTAATTTTACAACTACTACAAGCTGTGTGTGTGTGTGTGTGTGTGTGTGTGTGTGTGTGTGTGTGTTTATTGTAAATCATAACATAATGCATCATCAATGTCATTAGCAGCCGGGAGCCCGGGTCTCTCACCAAAGCACGCAGCTTCATTCGGATGCTAAAGACCCCCACTGACTGGAGAAAAAACCCTGTCAGCATTAACGTGTAATTTCTCTATTAGTAAGATGGAGTCAGACAATGATTTTTTTTTAAATCATATTTTCTCACTCCTCTCGATTATTTTTTTACTACTGAATGAATTACTGGAATAAATTACTGTAATGATCAAGGCCTTGAAGAACCTAATGCTCAAATTCACACCAAATCATAAAACTGACACTCCAATCTATATACAAATCCCTCCTGAATGACTCTTTCATTCTTTCACTTCCCTTACTTTCCTCACTTCCCACTTTATTACTGATCATAAATTATTATGACACTTCTTTTCACTGATTTCTTTTTTCTGCCAATGATTTAGAATGTTTGCTGTTGATTAAGAAACTTCTACAGAAAAGAAATATGAGTGCACTTTGACCAATTATAGGTATAAACAGATTTTTGTCTACAAAAGTTTCTCACAAAGAAGCAGTAAAAAAGGTCATATATCAATATTTTTTAGGTGATAGGTTCTATATACTGTTTATAACAGTGTATTAACTGAGTGTATGTTGGTAATAAAACACTTTATATGAGTAAAGGAATTTTAGTTCCTGTTATACGTTATAGCAAATGTAAACATATAAAAGAGCCTCACTTAAAGTTAAATAGACCAAAGAAATGCAGCTTTCCATGTTTTTAAGAAATTGCAAAGCATAATCACATTGATCCTAAATGTACAATTACAGTTTTCTGACTGCTACAAAGTACTGGAGTACACTGGACACTCCTTCCATCAATGTTAAATAAACATCTCCTTTATAGAAGCCTCACCACACCAATAAATATGTTTATGTGGACTATTTATGTGGAATATTTACCACTCAGGTCCCTGTGAAAAAGTTTGCCTCTACAGAAGAGCAAATCTATTAGAACAGCTTCATTACTATCATTTTTATTTTTATTTTATTTCTTTCTTTCTGGCCAATCAGATGAGAAAATTGAACACTGCTGTGGTGTCATTTGAATCTGATTGGTCAGTAGGTATGCATTATTTTCTCTAAATTCACCTCTCAGACAGTAGATCCAGCTCGAACATTAACTGCTGGTTAATGTATTGTTTTAATACATTGCAGTTTCTATAGTTTAAGTAAATGCAGGACGTAGTTAAATAAATATTGATATCTATATATGATTAATAGATATTTTTGAATGTGTATTTGTTGATGAGATTGGGTTTTTTTGCTAGGAGATGTAAGGACAAGTATCATCTATGGAGGCATTCTTACCTTCCAGCTTTTGGGGCTCTTTATAAAATTTCCCTGGGCATTTATTTTCTTCAGTTTTTATGCTTTTCTTTTTTCAATGAAACAACAAGTTTAGATTTTTTGACAGAGAAAAAAAGGAGGCTGAAGAGAGAATAGATGTAAGGAACCAATTATAATGTGGAAATAATACACTTCAGGTGTTCCAGTTAAGTGTTTTATACGTTTTAGGTGTTTTTTCTCTCAAATATCAAAGTGCACTCAGACTTTGAAACCTGTCTTTTTACTGTCAACTGGTTTGGTTGTTAAATAAATGTTTGTGTGTTTTCAGGGTTCCTCCTCCTCCACAGTTCAGTCCAGAGGATAACCAAGGTAAAGAGCACTACATGGTAACCCAAATATATAGACCTTTGACTGTCAGACAGCACATCTACTGTATAATGTTCTATTCGAAACACATTTGTACATATTGGTCACATGGCATCTCCACAACAACTGCATACACCAAACGAAAATAAGTTAATGTATCTTCACATATTACACACATGGGGTTTGGAGCATTTAAACTGCGAGTCATCATATGTTTGTGCTGCTTTCTTTTTTTTCATGTTTTTTAACAATAGCTGTCTGTCCTTTATCACCACTGATTGGTCTTTTAATACCTCCTCCACTAAAGAAACTTTTCAAGAAATGTTTGTTTAACACTCGTTAATAATTAGTTGAATCTGTTTAAAGTGTGGGAATAATGTTTTCTGAAATGGCAGTGTATGCAAATTTGGATAGTAAATTCTTGTGCAGAACGCACAATAAATAAGACTGTTATATTTATAGACATTTTCCCCAGAATGTTCTTGTGACCTGGTAGAACCTCGTCTGTGGTCTGGTACTGGGACATGACCCAGTGGTTGGGGATCTCTGACTGAGCATTGAGTATTTAATAATTAACATTAAATATTAATGTAAATGCAAATGTATTTAATCTTAAAAGCACCACAAAATCTATTGATCCTCATCAAAAGGATACAAAGGCACCGAGCGGCAGATGATTCTCTTTATAAACATGTATTTTAATATTATGCCCTGATGATTATGATGCAGTGACACTGTCATATTGTAACTAAAGGCTATAATAGTGACAATAAACTGATAGGGCTTAAAGAATCAACATGGGAACTTCCACACTAATTTCATTCATTAATAATCTGGGATTTAAGGTAATGGTCTAAGAATAGCTAAGCTGTAGGCATTTCTTACAGTCTTACAACATACATGTTTTCCGATAGAGAAAACCGATTTAGAAGTTTCATTTCGGTACAAAGAAATTAATGTTTAGATTTAAAACAGAGGGTCTTATGATGTTACTATGAACTATGGACTATGTAGTTAAAATGGAGCTGAACATGTGTGTATATTCTGTGTTTAGCCGAGGAAATATATGATGATGTGGACACACCGCAGCCTCCCACCAGGTACACTGTCACACCATGACAACCCTCTATTTTCTACAGTAAACGTATACTAGCAGTCTAAACTAGACATTTACTTGCCTTCACACATGCTCCCATATGGATCTTTCAGTATGCCTCCTTCCAAACTGAAGCCAGTGAAACCTGATGCTAAGCCTGAGGACCCAAAGAAGCAGAAGAAATTTGAGAAAGAGGAGAAGGAATTCAGGAAGAAGTTTAAGGTACTCTCTGCAGTGTGTTTGTATACATCAAATCTACATTTACATGGCATTACATGGCAGCAGATGCCCTCAACCAGAGCAACTAATAACTGAGCAGTTCAGGATTAAGGGCTTTGCTCAAGTGTCCAGCAATAGCGTCTTGGTTGTGCTGGGATTTGAAGCTTCCGATCCAGAGTTCAATGACCTTAACCACTGAGCTACAAAATTAGATTATACTACAGAGGCAAAAGTTTGTGGACACCCGATCATAAGATTGTCCATTCCACATTCAGTCCCTATTTGTTGTCATAATAACCCCCATTCTCCTGGGGAGATGTTCCACAAAATTGAGTGTGGAGTGTGCTTGTGGAGCTTTGTGCTCATTTAGCCACAAGTTTGTTGTTTGCTTAGTCAGGTAGTGTGAGGAGGCCTGGAGTGCAAAAGATGTTCAAAGATGTTCAATTGGGCTGAGGTCAAAACTCTATAGCAGGGCTCCCAAGATCCAATTAATGTAACTCATATCTTCATGGGGCTCCCACAGTGGCTAACACATACAAAGACATCCTATACAACTGCGTGTAACAGTTTGCAGAGGAGTCACATTAAAAGGTCTGTCCCAATACTTTTGACCATGTTGTCTATATTGATATTATATTGCTATTACTCAATACTGACACAGTAATCACTCTGTATTGTGTTTGATACTAGGCACATATCATTACACAGCTTTTCCCTGCAACCTGGTCCTTTAGGCTCAAATCATTCCTTAGACCAGTTCTACAGTGCAAGTGGTCTAAAGTTTATTCAATATTAGTTCCTACCTGCATCTAGGTCCCATTAACAGCTGTGAGACAATCTAGTTTCTGTTAGCCTCTACAATATAAACACTCATTTCCTCACATGCCACTGTTTTGTTTTCTATCTCGAAATAGCATACAGACTAACCACAAAACACACAGAGAAACATAGAGATACTACAAAGCTTTTCTTTTCTAAAGATGTTGCTGCAGCTGAAAACCATTACAAAAAGCTTTACCTCTGACTGCTACAAAATGCTGACATTAAACAAATATTGCAAAAATGTCTCCTTACAGAAAACCTCACCATAGCTATGTTTAAACGTTATGTAGATCATACAAGTCTCTTCAACCATACTTTGCAATAAAAACATATGACATGATGACATAACATTATGACAGGTGAGATGAATAACATTGATAATCTCTTCATCATGGCACCTGTTAGTGGGGAGATATACATTATAATCAGCAAGTGAACATTTTGTCCTCAAAGTTGATTTGATAGAAGAAGGAAAAATGGGCAAGTGTAAGTATTTGAGCCAAATCATGATGGCTAGACGACTGGGTCAGAGCATCTCCAAAATCTGCAGCTCTTGTGGAGTGTTTCTGGTCTGCAGTGGTCAGTATCTATCAAACATGGCCCACTCTTGTTGCTAAAGGACCACAAATCTCCATAAGCACCCAAAAGCTAGTGGTAAATATTCACAGAAGAGTAGAGGTTATCACAGCAAATATACTTTCTTTCGGCTTCTCCTTCTCCTATCCTCTACTAAGGCTTGTGCAACCCTAATGGCTGGGGTTGGTTCCCTGACTGAGGATCGAACCCGCGCCGCATCCTAACCACTAGACCACCAGGGAAGAGGTTATCACAGCAAATGGGATGCTCAAAAACACAAACAAATCGTTAGGTGTCTATAAACGTATAGTGTTTGTAGAATCTTTTTACTATAAACCTGTGATTTGCAGCTGTGCTTCTATGCTGTTATAGAAAACAAACAAATCACTTCTGATAAAATACCTCAGCACTGTGGTATTAAATAAATGCAGGTCAATGGAAGATATTTTGTGTGATTTTAATGTCAATTTGTTTTTATAAGTATGCTTAGTACTAAGTACTGACATCTGCACATGTACTGTTTCCAGTTTGATGGTGAGATCCAGGTTATGTATCAAGTGACTATAATCAACAATAAGAAAGGCAGTGGAAAGGATTTGACAGTGCAGGCCGGCGAAATCCTAGACGTCATCAGCAACTCGGACAATGACAAACTAATCTGCAGGAACAAGGATGGAAAATGTGAGTGAGCCACTTTTTAATGACCATCTCCAAACAAAAGAATGAATAAAATGAAGTAACCCTGTATAACCCTGTATATTCTGTTTTTAGTCGGATATGTCCCAAGCAGTAACATTCAGACTGAGTGAGTTGTGCTTCAAAGCTTTTTTTTTTATTTATAAAAAAAATTAATGTTTCTGTGAATGCAATAAAAATGATTTGTTTCTTCTGTTCTATAGGGATAATGACATCTATGATGACGTCGGTGATGGTATGTGCCCTGAATTTATTATTTTTTGTCTACCACATATAAAGTCACGCTATAATGTTAGGCTGCTTTTTATGCTTATATAAACAAGGTGCATGTGCACATGCAGTCACCATAGCTAAAACAATTACATTTCAATTTAGTTTTTATCCAAAGGCAACTTTGGCAAAGAACAAATCCCTAAAACAATATCAGAAAGATTTTTCGAGAAGAACTAAACTAAGGAAACACACCTTAATCTGAGTGACATTGAATAGCGCGCTTCTAAATCATAAAATGTATTATAGAGAGAACTCTCAACTGTGGAAACTGCAGTCTAAAGCCATTTTTATGGATTCTATGTGGTTCAGCAGATGACTAACCTGCTAGATGTCATTTCCTATAGGATGCTTACCAAACACTGGAGTGTGCAGGTGTTTTGGAAAAGAAAGCCATGTGTGAAAGCAGGGTTAAACACACCTGCCCAGTTAAATCAACCCCTATTTTAGCACCTAGATAAAAGCACCAAGATAGAAACTCTAAATACGTAAACGTATTTGTACCGGATTTTTTTTGGTACAGGGCTTTCGGTTCGCTAAACATGTGTACTGAATGCAATCCTTTTTATGTGTGAAACACAGGTATAATTTGAGTCTCCTCAGAAACGTTTAACGTGGCAGACCGGAAGTTTTCTTTACTCTCCGCCTGGAACTTAGGGCATTTTTTTCAACTTCAAAACATACACAACAATGATAGCGGTATTAAAAAGGGACTAGAGTTAGTGAGCGTCACCTTGGTTACTCACTACATACCGGAAATACGATTTACTTTGCATATGCATGAAAACGCTAAAAAATAAAAAAGCGCTAGCCACTAACCAGGAATTGGCTAGTGGCTAATGCTAGCACTATACATTCAAGATTTTTTTTAATTTGTCACAAACGTAGTTTATGCGGGATACAACTCTCAGTGAAATGAAAAGTTGAAAAAGAAGAACAAATAAATCTTGAATCCATAGCGCGAAGAAGTGGCAAGGAAGTGACTAGCGGCTAACGCTCTTGATCTTAGCGTTTTATTGTTCAGCTTCAAGAATTTCTCTTAAAAGAAGAAAATCCTTTATTAAATGTAAAACATGACCTTGCAAACACATCTGTATTGCTCAAATGGGTTCTAACAAATGTCAACTATTTAATTCTTTCCATTTATTTAATACTTTTTATTTGAATATCAATATATATTTTAAAATATTAGTTTATATATTTATCCATCCAAGTAGGCCTTTTATATAAAATCGTTTTATGAATGTAAACTGTTTAAATGTTGATCACAAATAATAATAACTGCTAAACAGCTATTACATTTTTATGTCAAAGCTGCTTCTATCATTTTTCTTTGCTTAACATTACAATGACTATTTATAATTTTCTACTATAAGTTTTCTTTAGTCCATAAAATATAATTGTGTGTGTTTATGGTTTCACCAATTAGGTCACACAGAATAAAATACAACTCACTTGTTGCCTAATTTTCTCGTTCCAGATTGCATCTATGACAATGACAACTGATTTGAAGATCGCCAGCCTCCTGATGGTGGACCTCAGGCCTGTTTAAATGCCCCTTCTGACATTTTATCTGGAGTCAATCCAGTCATGTGACTCAAAGCCAGCAGGAGCTCCATTTCATCAGTTTACAGGAACAATGTACACAGCATCCCTTTTCCTATATGTAGCTGATCAGCTGAAACATTTGATGTCCTGTCTGTTGGACTGCAAAATTATTTCAAGGCTGCATTGTGCGCACTTCATTTGCCTGATTTTTTTTCTTGATGGTAAAGTATTTGCAGATAACAAGGAAACCCAGTGTGCTACTATTTCTTTTCTTAAGGTCAAAAAAAAAAACATTATAATAAACATATGCAGCTGTAGAACATTTGTACCACTTTATTTATGTAAGAGGCAGTATTTTGTCTTTTTTCCTGCTGTTATATTGTCAGGGTTTCCTTTGTAATCTTAAGTTTAATAAAGAATTCCATTACAAGTTATTAGAATTTGCATGAAATAAATTGTGTTCCCAGTGCAGGTGGTATGGTCTGCGAAAGTGGGATTTTTCTCACTCAATGGTCATTAACCCTATTATTTCTTAATGCAAATAACTGACTTTTTGTGTAATGACATATACTGGTGATCAAAATTAGAGATACATTTATACACAATTGAACAATTCTGAAATAATGTCATCTTCACTGCTCAACAGTTAAAGGAGTTTTTGTCCTGTCTATACCATGCTACCAGAACACCTTTTCCATCAGTGTGTTTTCTGCAAAATAATGGTTTTTTTTGGAAATGCCTTAGTTATTTTGTGGAAAAGGTGTTCTGGAAGCATGGTATAGACAGGACATAAACTCCAACTGTATTTCAGAATTGTTCAATTGTTTATAAATTGTTCTCTAATTTTGTTCGCCAGTGTATAATATAGTTTCATGTAGGTTTAAACATTGGGATTAAAGTTCTAATCAATCAGGTTGGGAGATTTTAATTTTTTCAAGTGGTTTTAAATATTTTTGTGGTCAAAGCAAAACATCTCCTGATTTACAGTGGTGTGAAAAAGTGATTCCTGATTTCTTATTTTTTTGCATGTTTGCACACTTTAATGTTTCCGATCATCAAACTAATTTAAATATTAGTAAAAGATTACACAAGTGAACACAACATGCAGTTTTTATATGAAGGCTTTTATTATAAAGGGAAAACAAAATCCAAAACTACATGGCCCTGTGTGAAATACAGTTTGCCCCCCCCCTGTTAAAACTGTGGTTTATCACACCTAGTTTTAATTTCTCTAGCCACACCCAGGCCTGATTACTGCCACACCGGTTCACAATCAAGAAATCTCTTAAAGAGGACCTGCCTGACAAAGTGAAGTAGACCAAAAGATCCTCCAAAGCTAGAAATCATGCTGAGATTCAAAGAAATTTAGCAACAAATGAGAAAGTATTTGTGATTTATCAAGATATAAAAACATTTTTAAAGCTTTTGGACTCCAGCACACCACAGTGAGAGCCATTATTCACAAATGGCAAAAACATGGAACAGTGGAAAACCATCCCAGGAGCCCACCAAAACTACCCCAACAGCAGAGCAACGACTCATCCAAGAGGTCACAAATGACCCCACAACAACATCCAAAGAACTGCAGGACTCATTTGCCTCAGTTAAGTTCAGTGACTTATGACTCCATGACTCCATTAAAAGAAAAACAAAAATGGTCTGCATGGCAGAGATCCAAGACGAGAACCACTGCTGAGCAAAAAGAACATAAAGGCTCATCTCAGTTTTGCCAGAAAACATCTTAATGATCCCCAAGACTTTCGGGAAAATATTTTGTGGACTACTTTTAAACTAATACTTTTGTGGTGTGTGTCCCATTAAGTCTGACGTATTACGTCTTCAGAAAAAGAGCATTATAGCAACAGTAAAATATGGTGGTGGTGGTAGTGTTGATGGTCTGAGGCTGTTTTTCTACTTTAGGACCTGGAAGACTTACTGTGATAAATGGAACCATGAATTCTGCTGTTTACCAAAAAAATCCTGAAACAGAATGTCCAGACACATGTTCATGACCCCAAGCTGAACAATGATCCAAAACACACCAGCAAGTCTACCTCTAAATGGCTGAAGAAAAACAAAATGAAGACTTTGGAGTGGTCTAGTCAAAGTCCTGACCGGAACCCTATTGAGATGCTGTGGCATGACCTTAAAGGCGGTTCATGCTTGAAAACCCTTCAATGTGGCTGAATAACAACAATACTGCATAGATGAGTGGACCAAAATTCCTCCACAGCGCTGTAACAGACTCGTTGCAAGTTATCACAAACGCTTGATTGCAGTTGTTGCTGCTACGGGTGGCCCAACCAGATATTAGATTCAGGGGGCCAGGTACTTCATTTAAAAAAAATGTTGTGTTCACTTGTGTTATCTTTTACTAATATTTAAATTAGTGTGATGATCTGAAACATTAACGTGTGACAATCATGCAAAAAAATAAGGAATCAGGAAGGAGGCAAACACTTTTTTACAACACTGTACATGTAATGAGAAAAGACAAAGAAACTCATTTCCATATATACAATTTGAAGCAGATCAGTCAATGCTGGCATTAATGAGTGTCTAGTTTATTCAAAGATACCACCGTAGGTACAATAGAAAATTCACTCTGCCAATCATAATCGCTACAGTATCAAATTCATGTCTTTCAGCTTTGTCTTAGTTAAGAGTCAAGAACATTACTGGTTATTTTACCTGGCACTTCAGTATTAAACATGTAAGTGCCAACACAAATGATAGGCCGAGTAAGAATACAGACTGAATATCACCTGGTGTGTGATATTACTGTTCTCCATGCCCAAATGAAATGATATTTATTTGAATTATAATTCGCAAAAAAAAATCTTCTGATCAGGAAATATTTAATATCTGTTCTCTCACTTTTTTTCAGTTTTGCATAAGCGATAAAGCTAAAAAAGCGATGAAACTCTTGTCTCAAACAAGTTGAGCTCAGTCCCAGATGTGCCAGCTATGGCAAGCTGAGGTGTAATGTAAACCACATGTACAAATTTAACGATATTTAGAATGTGTGTCAAAAGTGCAACCATTGCCTGTATGACATTTAACCTACTAATTCAAAGTGGCTCAGCTGAGAGCTCTGTTTAGAGGTTTGGTTTTATCGAGGGTGAACTGTGGTCGTGTGGTAGCAGACAGATCCACGGTGTATGAGTTGCTAAAGATTCTATTCCCAATACTTGTCTAAAATAACACCATTTTAGAACGTAGCTCTTATCCAATAAAGCATATTTACTTATAGTTATAGGTGGACTTAGTATCTTTCTAGTTTCCAGTAGAATTCCACTTTTACACTTAAAAGTCACATACATCTGCCCCTATTACATTCCAGTGTGCACTTGCACAGTGAAGCTCATCTAGTTCATGCTTATAGATCGAAAAAAGTCCCACCGCACCCTAAACCACATCATGGTTTGATTGAGATTGATTTTAAATGTTATATGTGTGTTGCAGTGTGTTAATGCTCAACAGGTCAGGAATGTTTTGGCAGCAAAAGGGGGACCATTAGGCAGGTGGTCCAAATGTTATGCCTAGTCTGTGTGTATCTATATAGTTCTTAATCATGTAAAAGGCATTTTGTTTCCTGATGCCAATTCCATTTAAAGGGCTGTGAAGCATAAAAAGAATGATTAAAACAAACAAAAAACAAGTTAAGCCATATGAAATTGAATATTTGTATTTGGTGCTTTTGACAGATCACCGTGCTCGTAACTCACAAAGTGTGTTTGTCCCCACGCTGAGCCCACAGTAGCCATGCACAGTGTGCAGCAAAACCATACGAGTTTGGTGACGACATACAAAAATAAAATTATTATGTACAAAAAATGTTTATCAACATACATATACATATCACAGGTTCTGTCCTTTTCCAGAAGAACAATGATGCAATATTTAAAAAAGGATGTGAATGAGCAGTCTTTCTTTTTTTCCCCACATCATTATGATTTGTACAAAGTGTCCTTGCCTGGCTCGTGGCGATATCTTACAAACGTGTAAACGTGTGTGGGATGTTCCTAATCCTTCAGCTCAGGCTTCAGTCTTCAGTCCATGGATTTTTTATCCTCAAATTTTACAGTAACCAGGGATTTTTTTTTTCTCATTGGAACCCATAGCTGTGTGATTGCAAAGGTATGGAGGAAATTTTGGATGTTCAGGATGTGACATAAAAAAAAAACCATCAGGTCAGTGCTTTTTTTCTCCTCAGGAAGGTACCGTATTTTCTGACCGATTACACAACAAAATTCATTTCCAGAATTCTAATTAAGCTTTATGATTTTTGTGTTTGAGCATCACCATTAGACTTTTGCTAAATGAATGCAACATTTAAGCAATATAAAGTAACATGAAAGACTTTCCTACACATATATAGTGGAAAACATCTTGTAGATAGAATCTACAGAAAAATGCTCAGATATTGCATGACGTTTCAAAATATAAAAAATAGTATAAAGTGCAGTAAACAGTACAGAAAAAGGGAACAGTGCTTGTCAAAATTCTGGTAACATCGTCTTTTGGATGGAGAACAGGATTGAAGGTGTTTGCAGACTGCCTTATATACAGTCAAACATGAAGGTGGAAGCTAAAAGGTTTGGGGTTGTTTTGGAGCAGGAGGGGTTGAAGACTTATTCTGGTTGAAAGAAATATAAAGCATTCCATACTTTCATACTGTGGCTAATTGGAACCAACTTTACCATAAAAAAGATAATGACTTGAAGCATAAGTCTAAGCTCTTTAAGTGTTAATCAGAGAGCAAACATCTGGCCTGGGGAGGGTATCAATCATGTCTGTCCAGTTATCTGACCTAATCCTATTGAAGTGCTCTGGGGATAAACTGGATCGTACGGACAGAAATATCCAACTATCACGAGAAAACCTTTGGCAAGTTTTACAAGAGCCATGACAACAGAATGTATGGAGGAACCCACTGGTCAGATGCTAAGAGTGTGTAAATCTGTTACTCATGCTAAGTAAAAAGTGTTAAAGTTTAACATCTGCACATTTATGTATTTGTTTATATGGTCAAAATAAATCTTCATACCATTGAATGTTGTTTGTTGCTTAAAGAAAAGGAACATGCATGTGTCTCTCAAACGATACAAGACTAATTAACCTATAATATATATATACTGAAAAGTGCTTTATGTGATATGGTACATTCTTCCATTACTTAAAATGTAAAAAAACTGTTATACTGAGAGGAAAAGAAAGTTAAAACGCTATAATTTTGCACAGTGGTTTTTTTTTTTTAACTACGTGGACAGAATCTGAGAAAATACGGTACCTCTTCATAACCGTTAGCATGGCCGCCGATTGTGAGCGAGCAGCTTGGGATAAATTTGTGTAAACATTTAAAGCTGGAAACACAGAGAATGCGTGTTGTCAGGTTGTTTTGGTGTCTGAATGTAAGTAAAGCCTAGTACACTTGTGAAGAGAACGTACACTCAGTACTTTCTATAGAAATAAAACTCCTCTGAGCCTGTGGAGTTTGGTAGCTTTTCCTGCTTTGGTCCTGGTTTTTAGTTTAACCTGGATATCAGAATAAAACAAAGATGGCAGATACACTATATGGACCAAAGAATTGGAACACATGACTTTTTCAACTCACATGTGGTTCTTCCCCAAATTTTTACCTCACAAGTGTATAGGGTGTGGTGGCATTACATTTTGGGAAGAACTTAAATCACCTTAAATCGGTACCTGACTTTACTCACACCCTTGTGGCTGAATGAAACCAAAATCTCCACAATCACACTCCAAAATCTAGTGGAACTTCCTCACAGAAGATTGGAGGATATTATAACTACAATTGGAGACTAAATGTGAAATTGGAAGTTAAAAAAAAGCACAAACGAATCTTACGGTCAGGTGTTTACAAACTTTTGTCCATAAACTGTATGTTTTACTGATTTCGAAGACTTTTCCGTCATTAATCTAAAATCTCCTAATGTGTATAAACATGCAGTGTGTGAAATGAAGCAGGAACTATTTTGATTGACGACATGTCTACATGCTACTATACTACCGCTGTAGCCAATTTCACTACAGCGCCACTATACAAATATATCATGTTGGATAACAGATTGTCTCAATCCTCCATCAACTCAGTCTGTGAACTCTTCGTTCAACAATTCGAGGAGCATACCCTTCTTCCTTCATCCAGAACATGATATATCAACAAAGCTTGGCTTGTTTTGTTTTCTCTGATTCGTCCCTCTTTAGCAGTGGCTGGATTAAACAGCAAGCTTCTCCCTACACGCATCCCATCCCAGATCTGAGACTTCAGCTCCACAGATTCTAGCACTGTACATCCTTTCTTTGACCACCAGCAGCACAAGCTCTTTAACCTGTAAAAAAGAAAAAAGAGAAAATAAGGACAGTACTATTAAGATATTAAGTAAAAGAACTAGACAAAAATGCCAACATTTTTCCCAACACATCATTATATAACCTGTGATCCTGAAATAGATGAATGATTTCAGAATTTATTTTTACAAACTGCATTAATAATGAAACATTTAACACTCAGGTTTGATACAAAACATAAGCAGCTTTTACATTTCACATTTTACTACTTCCACTTATACTTATTGTGTAAGAAATGAACAATATAACAATATAAAATTTTGATATCCACATAAGTAGAACATAGTACACTCTGTATTATATATACATTTACACATTTATTAGTAATCCCATGCTAATTTTGGCTTCTCTCATTAGGGGTCGTCACAGTGGATCATCCGTCTCCATTCCCACTTGTCCTGTACATCTGCCTCTTTTAAACCTACTACCTGCCTGTCTTTCCTTACCACATCCATATACCTCCTCTTTGCCCTTCCTCTTTTCCTTCATCCTGGTGGTTAAATCCTCAGCATTCTCCTACTGATATACCCCCATGTCCCTCCTCTGCACATGTCCAAACCATCTCAAGCTCCTTCCACACTTTGTCTTCAAAACGTCCCACATGCGCTGTCCCTCTAATAAACTCATTTCTAATCCTGTCCATCCTCGTCACTCCCAACGAAAGCCTCTACCTCCTGCTCCACCTCCTGTCTTTTACTCAATGATCACTCTTGCCACCCTTCTTTACCCTGCCTGCACTCTTTCCCTCACTTCTCTAACACACTGTCCATTACTTTGTACTGTTGACCCCCAGGTACCTAAATTTCTCCACCTTCACCACCTTTTCTCCCTGCAACCGCATCACGTCTTACTCCTACTGACTTTTTTTTGGCCAGAAACCTATTGATGAATAAATCCTGGTAGCTGGTGTAAGAACACATTGTCATAACCTAGTAAATAGTGAGCTTGTTAATTAGTTAAGCGCTTAAGAAGTCAGTATGTTAGGGTATTTTATTATGAATATGTCGGCATTAAGAAGACATACAGATCCAAGATTTATAAAAAAGAAACAGCTTGCCGAAGCTGCATTGCTAGCCAGAGCTGTGATGTAAGCTCAATACTACTTGCAATATAAAGAAGGGGAGGAGCCACTGAATATACACTATATTGTACGGAATGTCTCTGGATGCAGTAGCATTACATTATCTCTTCAATTTTAACTTGGAAACTCGAAACTGTTCCAGCTGTACGGTGTTACTGTGGACTGCTTGATCCACAAATATTTTACCTTTTGCAGTGTGTGGGATTCTTCATGTCTTCATGGGTGCACGTGGCTGAAAAGGTGTGGCTCCTGTGGAACACGTCCCATCGTATTGTCATCATCTAAGCACGCATAAAGTATAGACAGGAGAGGCACACATCTCACAATGATGTAGCGCCATCTATTGTTGTGTGTGTGTGTTACAGGAAAGACGGAAGTGTCGCAGGGGGTGTGAAGGTGTTTACAGTCACTGTGCTGTGCTGGAAGGGATGTTCGTGTTATTTGTGACAGGGGCTGATCAGAGTGGGTGAGGGAGGGTACACGAGGGCCACGTTGACGCACTCCGAGCCGTTCTTAGGACAGATGATCTCGGTCAAGCCTTCAGGTCGAGGCTGGCTCAGCAACTCTCCTGCAACAAAGAAACACAACACACATCATTAAGTGATGAGAACACAATTCTACATACACTTTAGTGAAAAATGCTTAGTATGCTACTGATATACTAAAAAAAAATCCAAACAATAAATTTGCTTCCAACTTTGTGGCAAAAGACGATAAGAAAAATAGTCCTAATTCCAGGTGTCCGTATATTTTTAGCCATAGTGTATATAGGTGTGGGGATTTTTTTTTTTCCCTCAAATTTTTTGATGATTGAAAATAGACATTGTCTAACTGGTTATGGTTCATAAGTTTATAATATTTTGGTAAATAATCAAATTAATTCCATTATACTGTTGTTTAATCTCCGAGTGAACCAGAACCTCAAGCTTGTTTGTAATACACCCTCAGCCAGCTGGTTTGTGTTCATGTGTTCACTAGAGGGCAGCAGTAAGCTGTGCTGGAGCTGAGGGAGGATCCTATATGATGGAGCTCTGAGGGTTACCAAAGAGAGCAAAACACAATGGGTCACACTTTGAGTCATTGATTACCCACAGTATAAATGCATGTCGTTCAAAATTACTTCATCATCATCATCATCATAATCATCATCTAGTGTTAGGGTCAGGGCCAGATGTATTTCTCTACAACCACATTCTGTCCTTCAACTTTACTGGGCATATTTTATACCTATGATAACAGAAGTATGACAGTTTTCTTATGAGACACAATATATATCAGTCCACCAGAGGGCGCAGTCACTGTACAAAACAGGGGTCACCAGCCTTTTTAAAACTAAGAGCTACTTCTTGGGTACCATTAATGTGAAGGGCTACCAGTTTGATACACACAGTTTTCAGTTTGATCTGAAAAAAACACATTTGCTCAATTTACCTCTTATTATATGTTATTATTAATAATTAATGACATTCATCTATGTGAAGACACTGATCATGTTAATGATTTCTCATAATAAGTTTCAACAATGATTTATTAAAGTAGGAAACAGCTATTTTTAGAAAAGTCCGGCGGGTTACTCATGTAGTTCAGACCTTAAGTTTTGGTCTTCAGAATATTTACAAATGCACGCGGGTCTGATCAAGAATGAAACGTCTGAGAATATGAGTCTTGAACATCTTTGCTATTGTCTCATGGTGACTCCTACGAGTAATTCAGTAATGAGTGATTTTATCTTTACACAAGTAACCACTATTACTGTTAATCCCATCAAGAAAAAAATAGAATCTTGTTCATGTGTGAAACAAAGAGCACTGCTTATGTGTGCTTGTGTGTGCATACAAATCATGGCATTAAGAACGCACGTGGAAAATGTCGATGCGGCGCCCCTCATTGTCAAGACAAGCTCTGTATTTATCGAAGCAAATACAAAAAGCAATTTGGCACAGAATGGAACAGAAGGGCTTTAAAAAGCTGAAATAGTGCTCCGTTTCCTGGTCCACTCCGCACGCTTTCCTCACGCAAATCAGTTCAGCGCAGCACTTAAGCCATTAGTCTTATTGATTTTCAGCTCTCTTGCTAAATGAAGGGTGGAGTCAGCCTGGGTGAAGACATCTGAGCTAACACAGCACAATGCCAACACGCAAGCATACACACATCTACGTGTTAGCCGAGCTCTGAGCTCAAGGCGATCAGAGCAGAAAACAAACATCCCAACATGGACAGGATTGTCTGAGTGTTTTGTTTTTGTTGGGATTTTTTTTTCATTTTACAAAAAAATTTTTCCCACAGAAATAATAAACAAAAGCTTTCTTTACTGTTATAGCTAACGTTGGATTTATTTTACTATTTGAAAAAATATTTATGGAAACCAAAAATCCTCGCAAAAACGGAGGAGAATTTTGAAAGAAACAAGCTAAGATTAACGACAGGTTCAACTCCGAGCTGGAAATCGTAGGGCTTTGTGTCTCAGCCTGTATAAAACAGGCGTGGCTTGTGTGTCTGTTAGCACTGCTAAATGAGGTGTCTCCGTGGCCTGTCAGTCCCAGTTAAGAAGCCATTTCCTCTACTGGTCCCAGTAAAAGAGATGTGGGATTTTTGCTCGACAGCAAATCAGGAAACTGTCCTCTGCCTCTCAGTCCAGTGAAGCAGACGTAGCCTTTGTGTCTGGCAGTGAAAAAAAAAAGGGATGTGGCTTCTATGCCCATCAGTCTGACTAAGGCATGACCTCAGTGCTGTTCACCAGCTGTAAATAAGATGTCCAGCAAGTGTCCAGTCCATAAGAAAAATATGGCTAAGTGAGTTTTCCGATGAAAGCTTTTTAAATAGAGGCAGTGCTGTTAGTTATGTACTGTATGTGTAATCAGTCCTAGTAAAGGAAGCAGGGCCTCAATGCCTGTCACCCTCAATGTAAAAAGCCCATCATTCTTTTCTGTCAATATGAACAAAGGAGATGTAATTTCTGCAGGATTAAACAAGCACAGCCTTCACGCCTCTCAGTTCCAGATGAAGGTGTGGCCTCCTGCTCCACAAAAAAACAATTTCTTCTCCAATTCAAACCATAATCCTACAAATCACACTGATATTTATACATATAGATCTAAGACTTGAACAATAACCCGGTCACGGACACCTTGAGTCATCATTTGCACTACAGACGTTTTCTCATGATTCAACCAAGTTGAGTCATTCGGTGGATCTCGCCATATGAGCGGCCTCAGCTCTGCAGCACTCCATCCTTCCTTCACGAGTCACGGCACAGGAATGTGCCATTCATCCTCTCTTTCACAATAACGTTCCCAGGTACAACACGCTCGCATTCCAGTGCTGCGATTCGCTCGAGCTCGTCTGTTCCTTTGCCAGGTTCTCCAGCTCGCTCTTTCCCCCCCTCACACACTCTCAGAGGAGCAGTTTAAGAGCCTTAAAAGGAAACTTACTGTTCCTCTCTAATCTGCTGGAGAACAATTCTGTTCCTTTCCTCTTTCGTACGTTTCTTTCTGACCTTAAAAAAATAAACCTAGAAAAACTGAAAAAAAAAAAACGTGTCTGTGCACTGTAGAGCAGGGAGACTGGGAAAGAGAGAGTTTCCTGTTCTAATGAATGGAATCACAAGATAAAATGAAAAGAGGAAGCTTCCTGACTTTGTCGACCGGTTAGAGCCAGCAATATTTTAAAAAATATATATCGTTTGAAGATTAATGCTCATTTATTACACACTGTCATGTAATAAAAACAGCGATACCAAGTGACAATTACAAAAGGTCCAGCAGCCCCAGTAGTGATATAGTTTTAACTAATGCCTTTTATAATGTATATATATTATATTTATAACAGCTATGAATTCCTTGTTTGCAAATTTCAGCATAATGATTATAAGAATTTGTGATCACAAACTGGGTGCAACTCGAACACTCTCCAAACCAGCTTTCTTCAAGCTGAGTAAATGAGCTCTGAAATGTCATCATATAAGACATACTAAAATTAGTCTAGAGCTTAATATCTCAGTCTCATTATTAATCTCAGTTGAGTTGTGTGCAGAGTAAGACGCATCTGGCTGACTATTATAAGCAGAGACAGGAAGATAGGAAGTTATGCATACTGGAAGTTAAATTCACCAACTGCATGCTGAGTAAGTAACAGAGCCGTGGCTCGACGCCAATGGCGGTCCTGTCGCCTGGCCCTTCTCACCCACTCGTCCTTTCATCCATATTAATGACTGCTGAGAGAGAGAGAGGCTTTGGCTTCTTCTTTTACTGCTTTCACTGGCCTGGTCATAGTGGCATGGGCTTAACTTCAAACCAGCACCCTGAGTGTGTATGTGTCAATACTTATGCACCCCCTCATGTGGTTAGGATTTGCCCCAACATGGTCCATCACTGACACATACCAAACTCAGCATCTAGGTCACAAAGCAATCTGTGTTAAGACTACGATATAATCTGTCTTCCAGCGATAACAGACTTCCACATTCCCTCATACAGTATTATCTTCACACCAAAACATGCACGATATTTTTGTGATGGAGAACCGTAACCAGAGCCTTGAACTATTCTGCTCTAGAACAGACACACAATATAAATATACACCAACATTAATCTCAAAAGAATGATTTCATAGATCGTATTACGTTTGTTACTTTTAACTGAATACCTGCGAATGAACAATAAATCAGTAATGCTGCAGGACCTGTGAAAGATTACCAGCACACTGATTGTGAAACCTCGACGCGTTTGAACAGTGTACGACTCCTCGGCGTTGCTCTTCGCTGCTAATGCGCAGTGTTTTTGCTGATGGTACATTAAAAGCTTCTGGAGCAGCTCTTTATTTCTTCTTCCTTTGTCTGTCTACAAGACGCGTGCATTAAGAAGGATCTAAAAATAGATTCCACTGGAAAATAACTCCAAAGGGATTCCAAACACTGGTCGGTTTGAGTCATCATTAAAAGATTCCTAAACCTAGATCATATACTTAACACTTGTGTTTTTGAACAGCCAATTCCACATTTAGTCCCCATTCGCTCTTATAATAAGCTTTTAGGGAGATGTTCCAATAGATTTTCGATGGTGGTTGTAGAGATTTGAGCTCATTCAACCACAGGGGTGTTAGTAAAGTCAGGTACTGATGTAGGGTGAGGAGTCCTGGGGCACAGTCTGCATTCCAATTCGTCCCAAAGGTGTTCAATAAGGTTGAAGTTATGGATCTATAGCATGCCGTGGAGATGCTGGAACCGGTTTGGGTCTGCTAGTTCAGGTGAAGGGAAAATTTAATGCTACCACATCCAAAGATATCGTACACAATTGTGTGCCCCACATAGCTGGAAAAGACAGGTGTCCCAAAACTGGGTAAATGGTAAGATTACTGGTAACTAAGCACAGAGACATGGAAAATACTGATAGCAAGTTAAAATACAGCATCATATTTTCTCTCACTCACTCACACACACACTCACACACACACTCACACTGCACAAAGAGTTGCTTTTCACTTGCAGTCAGCTACATTTTAGTTCTGTACAGCTGAATTCCGAATTGAAGTACTGCTGGTATGCGTACAACCTCCTGTTTTAAAGGGTCAGAGGATGTGGATTGTGAAAACAGTCCAGAAAAAACATCCTCCTGAGCTAAAAATATGGCCAGAATGTGTTCCTCGACTTCGCACACAGTTCTGCTGTAACCGCAATGCAACCGTAAATAAAAAAACCTGGGGGGAGCGGTTTCGAAATCGATCCATCCCTATCCCAAAATCATATTTTCATAAAACACCACTTCTTTATACACTATCTTTAAGAAAATTATTTAAGAGCATACACCTGGGGCAAGCTAATAAAGGAAACAAATCAATGTCAAGCTAATGTGAACAGCAGCATATGTACTGTTACCGTTTACCGTTTTCCGATTTCTAACATCACTGAAATTTTCACTTAATAAAAAAATATTTTCTCCATCTAGAGCCGTCAGGTCCAGAACCAAAACCTTGTGGTTGGATTGAATCGGGTAGGACACCAATTAAAGCTGAGATGTGAAACGCAGGGCCTGTCACTGATCTGGAACAGTTCTGGAACAACATCTGGAAGACAAGTTCCTGCTTTTGTGTTTCTCTTTAAGACAAAAAAAAATAAACCAAAAATAAATAAATAAATAAAAACAGCTTTTCAGCATACATCTCTGGTCTCCTCTGGCCTAAAGACTTACCTGTCCTGAATTTCTTACATTTCTGCTACTAATGCACCATCACAGGAGACCCCCTTCTATAAAGATTTCTATTGCTTTATCCTTACAAAACAAGCTTTACTTCTGCTAGTGTGGCTGAACAAGCAAATCCCCACAGCCAGGCTACAAATCCAGTGGAAACCTTCACAGAGGAATGGAGCTTATTAACTCGATATTACGCTCTTACTTCTCGAAGTCACATAGTGGTGTAATGGTCAGGTGTCCACACTGTCATTTATTCTCTTGTCCTGGGCTATATGGCAGCTATATGGAGGATTAACATACAATACTTACAACTTACAATAGTAAGAATATGCAAACCTTAGACTGGTGAGAACTAGAGAGATCTGGAGGTCATTCTTGTGACAGGGAAATTGTGTGTGCCAAATTTAAGATGTCTGCCGTCCCTCTGAACAGCAGCCGAGAGACCAAACATCTGCGGCTCAGTACACCATTCAATTTAAGATCTGATCAGAGTCTTCTAGACACTTAAGTTGCCTACTGATTATTAAACCCTGAAGATAAGCATTCTTCCTCCAGTGCTGTAATCCGCTTTGCCGGGTGAAAAGCCGAGTCGGAAGTCAATGCGGGAGGGAGGAGCATGTGGTGAATGAGTAGCTCTGTGTTTCTGGGTCTGAGACACAGCGGTTAACATCTGCCGCATTAATGAGCAAGAAGCACACAGCTCGCTAACCATCTGTGTAATCAGGGACATCAGCTCACACAGAGTCTGTCCCTGATTTCACTCTGTGATCATACAGCAGGGTCTTCACGCTGTCACTGCAACCCTGAGCCCAGCATTCACTAAACACCCTGCTGCAAGCTGCACTTTCAGCCTTACAAACACTGTCATTAGTGATGCAATTGTAGAGATGGGAAAGTCCATTAACCATCATGAGTTTGTACCCCTCTGCTTATAGAATAAGAATAATAAAGAAGACATTTGCGCTAAGAAATGAATTGGAATTAAAATATTTGTATTGTTAAATATATAAAGGAGATTCGCACAGGAGGCATTTCTTAAACTTCCTGAATATTTCAAGCAATTTCACTACGTTCTAAGTAAAAACTTCTTTATAGAAACAAAATAGGCTTTACAAAGTACAGGTTTTGTTTATCCAAATAGACATAAATGCACACATGACCATTATTATTCCTAAGACATTTCTGGGCAACCAAAACTCAGTCTTTCAATCCTGTCAACTCTGCAAAAGAGCTTAATAAGACCTTGACTGTAATCAATAACAGACGATGTAATAGGTTCTCCATGTCGGATTATTTGATACAGATCTTATAACGAGGGTCACGCGACCGAAGAAGATTGCTTCGATCTGCTTACATCCTCAATTAGCGTAAAAAACCCCACAACATTCTTCATTGAGAGCTTGATATAATTAAGATATTTTTCTCTCCATTATTACTAACTAACACTAGAACTGAGTGTATACCTGGACAGGTTCTTCCTGCAGGTCATCAGAGTGTTGAGCTTAAACCAGTGACACCAAACCCATTACACTTTTACACTGGTCTTAGATTGATGGATAAAATGAAATGAGTTTCTGAATGCCCATGTAGTGTATATGCAATATCCTCCACTATGCCACTTTTTAACTGCACACAATGTTTACATTAAATTGTAGAGTGGTACTTAGTGGTTGAGGCTTTGGGTTACAGATCGGAAGGTCGGAGGTTCGAGCCGTGGGATCGCCTCTGTGCTCTAGGGGGCGCTGTACCATGGCTGACCCTGTGTTTTAAACCCATCTTCTGAACAAATTGGGATATGCAAAGAAAATAATTTCGCTGTAATGTATATGTGATAAATAAAGTTTTTTTTAATTCTGTTCTAATTGGACATCAGGAGTTTACACAGGCTTTGTCTATGCTTAATTGATGAATATGATTAAGTAGTATACAACTAAAGGTGCAGCTCATTTTGAGACTGAAGGAGCTGGGCATTACAGCTTATAATGTAATTATTAATATGCGAGTAATGTTCAAATAAACATTATCACAGTTTCCTCTGATGCTGTTCTACTGGTTCACAGCACGTTAGGTCCTTTCTGTCACTACCTAGACCTTTCTTGCACTTTTACAAACTAGGATTCTACACTTGGGTAGTAGGTTATAAATCCTTACGTGTGAGTGTACTTTTGTGATCACTGTGTGCAACCCCTATGAGTGTCTGCTAAAATACTAAATGTGAACCACAAGCCACAGGCAGATTTATGACAGCTGTACAGGAGGAGAAAGGTCATGACTGGGGCAAACTTGGAAACTCCTAACAGGGGAATGGAGCATGTACAGCGCAAAGTAGGATATACAGAATTAGCAGTCTGCTCAAATGACTCCCAACATTCAAAAAGAGTACAGACATTATAAGCAGCAACAGACAGGCAGAGTGGAAGTCACTTAGTGTGAATAAGTAACTTATCAATCATGCTTCAATTAAATGAGGCATGGCTCCTTCGACACACTAAAAGGTATTCAGACTCACTGAATGTAAAACATGGTGCACTTCAAATATTCATTCATGTGCAGAGACCTAAAGGGAAATTCATCAAACAAAGAGATGATGAAATGAGATAAACGATACACGGATATTTAACTTCCTCAGGACTGTATATGTCCCTTAAAGCTAATATGGAGAATATCACAGAAAAATGCTTTCCAATTACAAATAATTGTTGGAAATACCGGATTGCTACAGGTTTACATTGCGAATAGAATAACATCAAATGCTAGGGAATCCATATCGTGGCTATAACCCAATGACCAGGAAGTTGCCATGATTTCGCTCATGCACAATACAGCGTGCCCCATATCGTATTTCCTGTACGTGGTGACTAGCTATAGTGATACTGTGCTAACTCTAGTTTCTTTGTTTGTTTGTTTGTTTTTAAACTCTGGCATTGTTGTGTTCATTTTTTTGTCTGTCTTTTTATTCCCAGATGTCACACCAAATACCTTTCTAACTGTCTCCCTTATCACTTCTGCAGTAGTTGCCCAATCATCCCACACCTCTTCACCACCACCGAGCCCCTGCCTGACCTCTTCCCTGAATCTCACATTCATTATTATTGTAACATAACATTTGTATTCGTTTGTTTGTTACAACAAACATTTAGTTGTGTTTTATAACAATTATATTTTTTCCTGATTCTTTACAAATTCAAGCATTTTATAATGAATCCTTTCCCTCAACGACTCCATTGGCATCTATATAAATCCTTACAAACCAGTGATTTTTTTTAAGTACTTTAATGCCATTTTTTACCAATTTACAAAAATTGCTCATTCACACCGTAGCATCTGAGATTCTTTCACTTCGCCTGCAAAAACACTTAAGAATCTTTGGCCTGGGCCATTTTTATAAACACGTTTAGTTTGTCTTTTTGTGGTGAACATTGTTTCCTGTGAAATAATGCAAGGTGACATTTTTACAACGTGACAATATTTAAAACTGTTATTAAACCAGTTAAAATCACAACCAGCTACTTGGGGGTTTTGAGCTGAATGAGTCATATGACTGCATTCCATGAGTAAAACTGTCATCAAGTATCTTTTCGAAAAGCTCTATTTTCACGAGTCAAAAACACTGGCTCGGTGTAAATGAAAAAAAAAAAAATAAAGTATTTTTAAATGTATTTTTCAAATTAATTTAACATAGCCTGGCACTGCTTTCTCATTTTGACTCCCTTCCAGGCTACTTTCTGCAAAAGCATTATCTGTACATAATGCAATAAAAGCAGTTAAGTTTAGGGTTTTTGTGCACATCCTCAAAAAAAAAAAAAACATTTCAAGGCATAAAGGAAACCGAATATCATCTGAATAAACTCTCAGCACTTCACGGTTAGGACATGTTTACTGCACGGAAGCAGGGATGAAAATAATATCGCTTGAATTGAGTCACTCGATATCGCTTTCATTTTGAAGGTTTGAAGGTTCGCCAGGAAAGAAGTCAGACATCTTACTAGATCTAATATCATGGAAACACCCAATGAGTTTCCTGTTCCACTCACTTTCCTGCATACAGCGATGTGACAATTTTAGAATACAGTATCGTGTTATTTCTCACTTTAATTGCACAATAGAGACCTACCCACTGAAATATAAGCTAAATAAAACCTGGATGTTGTTGTACACTTTCCTGGCCATCAATTATCAACAGGAAGGTTGTATTTCGAGCACCATGAAGTTAAGATCCTTATAAGACACTGGATTGAAAAAAATAAATCAACATATCTGAATTGAACGTATAGGGTTGTCACAATCAGCAATGTAGGTTCTAAATGTTTTAAATAGGGAAAGTTCTTCATGTAAAGAGACGAAATCAGTGGGTTCTCAAGCGTTGTCTAGTCAGTATATGAAAAATTATGAGTCTGAGGTTGCCAGATGTTTGATTAGAAGCAAGATTGTCAACTCCGTTTAGACGACCACATTTAAATTCAATTGTATTATGTTACATAAATTGGTAAATATATATATATGTATATATATATATATGTATATATATTTATTAAATAAAACACCTTTATTTCTTTGCTCTCAAATGTAATATGGGAAAAAAAAAAAAAGTTAATGGCTCCTCATCCTTGTTTATTTTAAATGAAGAAATTAATGTGTGGATGTTCTGCCATGTCAAACTGACAATTCCCTCTTCCTGTATAAATAAGCGGCTGTTTAGTGACTAAATATACCACACCCTACATCTCGCCCCAGCTTGAAGTATTACACTGTAAATTTGCGGATCAGGACTGTGCATTGTTGCTCATTTATCAAATTGGATGAGAACACATTAATCTGTGAATCGCATTTACACAGGAAACGTGGTATTAATTGTCCAGTTGGAACAATGTTAGAATCCTAAATTCACTCAGTTGTATGTAAATTTCAGTTAAGACTTACTAACATGAACCTTAATTGATTGTATAACTGATAAGTGCTGCTGTTTTATACAGATTCCACTGTTTATTTCAAATACAGACAAATGTATGTACCATTACGCAAAACTGTTTCATATTAAATACTTTTGATATAAACTTGAAAAAAGTGATCCAAAACACACGCAATGTAAGACAAATGGGTTTTTGTGATCACTCTTGTCTTAGTTGTGTGACACCATAAAAGAAAGAAGCAGTTGTTTGCATCAGTGTTTACAGTGGCTATCAGTCAGGATGTTGAAATCGACTTTACTTTTTATCTCCTACGGCAACCTGAACACCCTGGAGCTCAATAATACACACACACACACACACAAGCCCAAAATAAGAAACTGAAGAACCACTGCCCAGAAATATCCCAGTGCTTCCTCTGTGTAGGATCAAGTCCTGTTGTGGCTTTCATGATCATGTTTGCCTTTGCTTTGAGGTGACAATCAATGTGTTTTCACTGAGGCTGGATAACGATCAGCAAACCAGAAGAAAAGCTTCACAGGACCGAGGAGCTGCTACAGTCACGAAGAACTGACATTTCATGCCTTTTCCCAAACATATTTCCCAGGAAAGGCATTGATAGGCAGAGGTGGGAAATAGTGAAGTACAAATACTTTGTTACTGTACTTAGGTCGATTTTTCTGGTATCAGTTCTTTATTAGATTATTTTTTACTTTCACAAATTAAATCTTTTACACAAATATATGTACTTTCTACTTCTTACGTTTTCAAACCAGGCTCGTTACTTTAGCTTGAATCTATTTGGTGATATTTTTTCTTCTCGTTACCTACTGTTTTCAGCCCATCAACCTATTTCTTGTCATTGTGCAGCTTTTTTCAATCTACCACTGGTGTATCATTTCCTGGTTCTCACACACAAGAGGAGTTAGATTACGAAGCTAACAATGAGCAGGGCAGAAGGCAACAAGATGTATGTCTAACATGGATGAGAGAGACATTCCTAATCACCTGATCGCCATCATCTTTTCTCTGTTTGTGTTTTATATGGTGGATTCAGCCTGAATACATTCAATAAGCAACAAAATTAGAAATTCTCGCGTATTAATATATTAATATGAAGTAGGTAATATACCAGCGTGAAACAGGTAGTAGTAATGGCCACTTTTTACTGAAGTACATGTTAAAGCTCATACTTATTTACTTTAACTTGGGTGAAAAAGTGTAGTCAGAACTTCTTTTAAAACATAAGTATCTGTACTTCTACTTGAGTGAAGGAGGTGTGTACATTTGCTATCTCTCTTGTTCGGGGTGGCAAAATAATCATAACGAAATACTAGAAATTCACACATAGCACACAAAACTGGAGAATGTGCAGTGAGCTATATTTTAACTATTGTTTTCATTCAATGTTGGTAATAAAATATTTTATAGAATTTAATACCTACTCAGTTTCAGTAAGAGTACAAACTGCTGGCAGCGGGGAAACACTAGGTATAATGGAGTATTATACACAAAATGGGGCACAAATCCAAATCTAAACTCATGTTCACATCTAGGGAGAATGTAATGTTACCATTCCATTAAAGGACAAGCTTTTAAAATGTGTGAGGAATCCAGAGAACATGGAAGAAACCCAATATATGCACATGGGGGAATATGTGATACTCTTGACAGCTTCAAGAATCAGAGTTTCGGGGAAATGACAGCTCAGTGTTAAAGATGTTGGACTTCTTATCAGTAGGTCATGAGTTTAAATCCCACTGCAAAGCTCCTACAGCTGGGCACTTTTTCTCTTGCCCACCCAACCCAAACAACAGTTGTAATAACTGAGATAACGGTAAGCAGCTCTGGATAAGAACGTCTACCAAATGCCGTAAATGTATGTAAATGTTAGAGCTGTGTCAGGAGACCCAGCTCTCAAATTGTTATTGGATCAGATGTTGTCCAGACCATTCAAATCACTACAAGAATACTTCATTAATACTCAATAGCTGGCTTAATAGAAACATATAAATATAGGAACTATCACTTGAAGCTACACGGTTATATGAGGATCACAATCTCTAGATCAAATCATTAGCACAGCAAATCAATCTTTTATAAGACATATCAGCATGATTTTTAGCATTGGGACATGTAGCTGCCGGCTCTGCCACACCCTAAGTCACGAAAAAGCAGTTACACCTGAGAGACATTTCTCAGAACCTGTGTAACCATTTGACTTAATTACTTACACATTGTGTTCACATGGCTTCAAGGTACTAGGCAGGTACTTTTTTCTATCCAAGGAAATGAATGATAATGAACAGTGAATGATTTCTGCCAACTTTCCACTGTTCCAATTGCTCATTAGAAGTTAGCTCTATTTCTGCAATAAAACAGTTGCTTTTTTTTAATTACACAATGGGATGTAGACCAGGATGGGATCATATAATTGCAATGTATGTTTGGACCGAATAGAAAATTATAACGGTGTCTTCTTAATTTGCTGCTTTTCTACACTGTAATAAAAATAAAATGTCTGTTTGACTGTTGCTTATATGCAATTACATAAATTCTATGTCCCGTTTACACTCGCACTAATCCCCTTAAATCCACTAACCGGATTACAAGGGGCATGTCTCTCAGAAGAAATCAGCGAAGCCCATAGACAACCTCACGCACACAAAAAGAACTGTCAGAGCCTTTTAGCAACGCAGCACAAGCCATCAGGAAATGTATTGCACTTTTACTAAACATCTAAGCTCTGAGGAATTCGTACTGTTACAGCGGGTCTAATGTAAATACTATAGTTTAGTTTATAGTACTAAATACTAAGTTTCTATAGTTTTTGGAAATATGTCTTGAAATGTATGGAAACAAATCCTGATATTTTAAAATCTAACTTTTATACAAAAGGTATATATTTGTGCTGCAGCCTCTGAAGCATTGTTTTGACATAATCTACTACATAGTAAAGTTCTAGCATTCAAGAAGCTGATTAGCCCCGATGGAAGAAATTGCATTCGGGGATTTCAATGCAACCGCAGCATCGCCGCATCAGCCATTTTGACAGCTAGTCTAATATAACTAATTATAAACTAATTTGATTATAGGTTTCACTATAAGAGGTAGCTATTCAAAAACTTGATCAAAGTTTGCATGCATTGTAAAAAAAACAAAAAAAAACAATCCCGGTTTTACACATTAATTTTTATAATGTTTTTATACTACAGTGCTTAATTGGCTTCAACAGAAACTTTGCAAAGAGGTAAAAAAATATATATATTTTTTTTAAAGTAACATAAAACTATACAAAATACATAAAGGGAAGATAAAGCCCTATAAAATCTGTTTTTGTAATGTAATTGCAATGGCATCAGTCTCACTAAATCCCGTGTTAATACGGCCCACGTAGTCACGGCGCCACTGGAATGAACATATACTACAGCGCTTAATTGGCTTCAACAGAAACTTTGCAAAGAGTTTAAAAAAATATATATATATTTTAAAATGGTCAAATATTTACATTTGTTGTACAAATCGAGTCAAGGTATAATCTCTGTATGTAGTTTAGTATTATTAATATTATTATAATTATTAAAGTATAATTATACTAATATTTGATATTTTTTGGCAGTTGACAAGCTTTCGTAGACCAACACTATTCTGTTGTAATATGCTAATACACATGCTTAAACACTTCTACTAATCAAAATGATAATAATAATAATAATAAGTAGAAAAATGTTGGTTATGTAATGCCTTTCTTTAAAAACATATTGGTACAATTCATGTAAAAGTAACATAAAACTATACAAAATACATAAAGGGAAGATAAAGCCCTATAAAATCTGTTTTTGTAATGTAATTGCAATGGCATCAGTCTCACTAAATCCCGTGTTAATACGGCCCACGTAGTCACGGCGCCACTGGAATGAACATAATGCCTAAGATTCACAGAGCTGGACATGTGCCACACGAAGTGAACATAGATACGTCTCTTCACAGATGGCTGAGCAGGCCTGATACCACTCAGAGTAACAGCAACAAACTCCTTACCATCAACAAAAGTAAGAGCTATGGTGAAAGACTTCAAATGCTGCGAGCTGTGAGCTCCACTACAACTGCCAAGCAATGAAGTGAACTGGGAATAAACATAATCTACTATAGAAACCCCAACCTGTTCATTCTAAAACACAAACCTTTATAATCCACCTGCAGCAGTGTTTAAATCTTTAGTAGTTATATCATAGGCTATAGTTCAGGCAAAAATTCAATTCAATTCATTTGTATTTGTATAGCACTTTTAACAATGAACATTGTCTCAAAGCAGCTTTGCACAGATAATGTGGTGAATAAAAGTGAATATGTTCTTTATAAGTAAGTTTGTCCCTGATGAGTGAGCCTGTGGCGACTGTGGCAAGAAAAAACTTCCAGAGATGGCATAATGAAGAAACCCGGAGAGGAACCAGACTCAAGAGGAAACCCAAAAACACAGACTGCAGTTACTGTGGACCCATACCATAAAATTATACACTTGTCAAAGGTTCACAAAAATAATGACCACCCTGCGTTGTGCTATAACTTGCTTAAAAATCTTGAGTGTAAAATCAGTTTAGGAAACTGCCAGTCAAATATATTGCGCTTAAAAACACCACAACTACAGGCTACAGCGATCGATTATTTCAGTGATCGGATATTCTATATACCGATTATTCAATCGATCGATCGGATAAAAAGTACTTCTTTATTAAAGAGGCAAGAGAAAATAAGACTGGTCTATTAAAATGATCAAGTAATTTGTTGTTTTATAAATAATTATTTTTATTGATGAAATTGCATACAAGAATATCCGTGGAAACTAAACCCATTTAGCGCATTGCCATATTGCATCAAAATACAAATAAATAAATCTAAATATCTGATCGATAAAAATATAAAATCTATTTCAAATTACTTTAAAAAACGATAACCGCATTGCACAGTGTTTTTCTTATCTTTTAGTTTGGAATCATCACAAACTTTGTCAATTTCTTTGGCCTGAAGCTTTTCCTCGCCCCTGTTTTCTCTACGTTCCTCCATTTTTTCATTCTGCAGCATCTTCTGTGTTATCTGTCCACAGGGGTGAAGAGTTTAGCAGGTGGTGCGTCAGTAATAACGGTCCGTGAGGTAACACAGCGCTCCGTGTCTAGTTAAATGGAGTAAAATAGGAAATTGTTTGCCTCGATGCTTTTTTGTATTCGAATGACTCGAGGAATCGTTTCAGCCCTAATCACAACTATAATCACAACAGCAATTTGTTAATATGTGGTTACGCAGTGAAGACGTATCATTTACTCACTATAACATTTAAAACATTGTGTTTTATAGTACAAAAAAAATAAAACCTGAGGTTGATTATTTTTTATAGCAGTATGAGTGTTTTTTTTCCTCTTACCCCTCAGCAATTTAACAAAGATGACAATTTGTTATTAATGAATAAGACATTATACTTATTATCCATTTGTAGTTCCAGGCATTGCTTTTTGAAACATCCATAAAACACTCCACTTTTCTCTTTTGTTACAGATTTTAAGACACATTTCATCACCCACCCTTTTCTCTCTCTGTGAATCTGGATAAACTCTGTAAAATCCTCTATCTAGAAACATTTTAAGGTCATGCCTGAAGTAATACCTTCATGTCCAAGTGTTATAAAGTGTCTCCATCCATAGATGTTAAATAAACTTCTCCTTACAGAAAACTCCACACTATTAACAACTGGTATCCCATGTTCTCATGAATGAACCAATACAAAAAAAAAACGATGTATAAAAATGAACACTGAACATCTGTATAAACCTGTGATTTTCTAAACAGCAAAACACCACATCACACCTACCCAACCTGCTGAAAGTCACTCTGGTGGGAAACAGATCATGTTGGCTGACCCAGTATCTGAGTTCAGGCCTGCTTTTACATATCATCAGGGCTCTGAGAACCATCTCTAATTTCTCACACATCTCCAGCCAAAAAACAGGAGGCAACAAGTTGAGTGTCCAACTTGGCTTCAACACAAAGAAGTCTTTCCTGCACTTAATCTCATCTTCTTGACCCTACATGCTTACATTGGCACAGTTAAAATACCATTGAAGGACTGCTGCTATGATGACTATAAGCGAACAGGAAAAAGTATTAGCTTTTAACGAAAAGCTGGAAAGCCAACTGGAGAAATCTCTTGAAACAAAGAGTAAGTTGAGAGAGAGGTTAAATATAAGGAATGCAAAGGAAAAAAAATATACTGCCTTCCATAAGGATATGTTATTAACAGAGTCCCACTAACAGGTTACAAATTCGAACTACACTCTATGGACAAAAGTATTGGGACACCTGACTTTTCCAGCCCTATGTGGCTTTCCAAACTCTTACCACAAAGTTAAACACACACAAGTGTACAGGAAGTTTTTAAATGCACAATAAATCTTCCCTTCTATTTTAACTTGAAGATCCAAACCTGTTTCAGCATGACAAAGCGAGCTCCATGACGATATGCTTTACAGGGGTTGGAGTGGATATCTTGAGTGGCCTGCTATAGAGCTCTGACCTCAACCCAATTGAACACATTTGGAATGACTGCACCCCAGGCCTCCTTAACTCACCTACATCAGTACTTCACTAATGCCTTAGATTTAGCATCTACATTTAGTACAACATCTTTCCAGACGAGTGGAGGTTATTATAACACCAAATGTGTAATGGTATGTCCAGAAATCACATACAAATGTTCAGGAGTCCTAAAGTGTTTTACAGTTTATTAAACTGCAGCACAAACTTCTGAATTATTTTTGGCCAGAAAGTTTCTACAACTAAATTTATAATAATACACAATACTTCTTCTTTTAGCTTCTCCTATTAGGGGCTGCCACAGCGTATCATCCGTCTCCATACCCCCCTGTCCTCTACATCTGCCTCCTTCACAGCAACTACCTGCATTGTCTTTCCTCACCACATCCATAAACCTCCTCATTGGGCTTCCTCTTTTCCTCCTTCCTGGTGGCTCCATCCTCAGCATTCTTCTACCGATATACCCCATGTTGCTCCTCTGCACATGTCCAAACCATCTCAATCTCGCCTTCCTCATCTTGTCTCCAAAACGTTCTATATGCACTGACTCATTTCTAATCCTGTCCATCCTCGTCACTCCCAATGAATGATGCTGAAATTATCTATAAGGGATCTCTAGTGTCAACACTTCTGACCTCTTGCATCAGTGAGACATTTCTGATGGCAGAACTGTTGCTCAATAGAATTATACTCAATTTAAGAACGTTTGTTGTAAACTCTATATATAGGTGTGTGTGGAAATCCCTAGAGAAACACTCAAACTAGCCTGGTGCCAATAATTATGCCACGGTCTGTGATATTTCCCCCATTCTGACATTTAATGGGAATGTTATAGGAAGCTCTTTACTGTATCTGCATGATTTAAATGCACTGTGCTACTGCTACCTGATCGTCAACTGAGCAACTGCATGAACCTGAAGGTGTGCAAGTGGTACTATTAGAGTGACCAGTGTAATCTAAAGAGAGACAGAAATGCTGGTTGGGAGCATTTTAGCGTCCTCGCGTTTCCCGCTTCACTCATTCATTTCTTTTTTGTAAGTAAAGCAAGTGAACTTGTCTTGTGACACTGAGGTTTTTCCAGTCATATTTGTTTTTCCAAACAAAAAAATGTCGACACGTGTATTACCGAAGTATACCATTTCCATCCCAGCAAAAATCCTGAAAAACCCCCAAATACATCAAATTTTATATTAGATTGCTTGTGAAGCTTGTGGATCAGGTGAGAAAGCCGTGGTTCTGCGTTTCCTCTGTGTTTAGTCTACCAGGACTGAGCAGCTCTAGGACAGAATCAACATGCATGTGTGCCAAAAACATCATTCCCTAATATGGCACAATCGGGTGAAAAATGCAAGGCTAAAAAGATCTTCAAGTCTAAGAAAGTGTGCAAAAAACAATTGTGAGACCAATAAACAGTATTAAATTAAAAAAAATAAATAATAATGAAATAGGAATATTACATGAACATTGACACTCACTTTTAATGATAAGTAGCTATGCTTTTGAATCAAAGCTTCTTCCTTACGCTTTTTATAACCTTTCGTGTATTTTGTAGAGTAGCAGGGACACCATACGCGCATTACAAAATACCTGCGTTACCAATTATATGGACGTCAAACTTAAAACACAGCATTCATGTGGGAAATCTTAAAGGGCTCTACAATAAGTGATTCAAGCCGTATAAAAGAGGACCTGCCTGACATAAAATTGTTAGGAAAACCCCTTAAAAGTTATATCTTCAGCCAGAATAAACAAGAATCCAGCTTGGCATATGAATATATCTTTTGTAAAACTGGAACTGCAACCCTAAGCGTGACATCAGCAATGAGCATAGCTGTGGGAAGTTTATCATTACTGTCTCTTCTGTCAGTTAAGTGTCACTTCTGTTCTCCTTCGAGTTTTCCACCTATATTTGTTTCCCACACAGCATGAGCATCAGCTTGAAGAAGCACACGATGCCGTCCCTTCGCCGATTTCGAGTCTCATTTGAAAGGGTTTACAATTTACTATGATGTGGACGGAGCCACATCGTTACAACATTATAACGTTACAGGACCGAGTGGTCCGAGAGAATGAGACCACTGGTGAAAATATTGACAACTTGAATTTCAAGTAGAAGCTTTTACATGAATTTCGATGTTTGTGCAATAAAAAAGTACAATCGCTTTTAAGATCGAGTCAGTCCGAGTCTCGTCTGAACACGTCCTTCGATAGAAAAGATTAGAAAGTAGTATGATGAACGTTTATTTCGAATTCGAAATCAATTCCGCTTTGGGACGTCACCGTTTATTTTAAAGGTCCATAACTTGTGTGTTTAGGGGTGTTTATTCACGACAACATGGTGGATGATAAAAGGGTGGTGGAAGAACAGGCATACAAAAAAAAAAAAACAACAACATTTCAGCAGCCACAAAAACCACAACAACGTTTACTCAGTTCCCTGTAAACTTGCCAATTTCCCGGCCATGGAGCCGTTGTGAATAATTTCTGGTTGTACGTTTTTGTTTTTTTTTCGAGCAGACCCACGAGTGTATTAAACTACATCATGCTCTCGATTCAATCTGATCTTTAGCCCGTAGCATTTTAAGGAATCGTGGTTTTGTTCCACAAATTTCAGAGGCGTGTCAAATAGAGCGCTCTGCAAAGAACAGTGGGAAGCGATTGGAACGGCTATAACCACAGACGTGAACTAATCCGCTGCTTGATCTGGGCAACCATAAACTAGGATTACGAAAAAATATGACAGGAGTGTGATATGAAGTGCATTTTACCTCACAGTTCATCTGCATTGCTGTCATGTGACATGCGCTCTTTGTTTCGGTCCGAATGCTATGCTAAAAATCTTGCCATCAGAAAGCCTGCAAAATTCTCATTTGATTTACACCATAACTGGTTACCATAGATATTTACAGCTCAACAGAGCAGAGCTGATTCATTTCTGTTTTCACGAGGTGGGGCTGGAAACCCACCCAACATCCCTGCTCTGTCACTAGCACTCATCTCACGGGCTTTTGTGTAGGCTCAGTCATCTCAGTGCCGTCCTCTCTGTGACAATACGTCCTCTCAGTGTGCATAAATAACATTCGAGACGTCAAAATTGGTTAAAGGTAAAGTCAATATTCCGAATCTGATTAGGCTTTTATGCTAGTTTAGTGCTTCTCCGGTAGCTAATCGAATTTTGTTTCCCAGTTCTATGGCTTATTGGAATTTAAGAGATTAGTCATTGCTTACTCAATGTCCATGCAGAGGAATCATATTACTGAGTGACCACAAAGCAAATAAGCCAAATTGTCCACTCACCTGGAAAGGAATGTGGGTTGGGTGACCCTCGCTTCAGGCACTTGGAACACAGTATATGTACAGAATAATGGAGACCAGGCCATTCCTGCAGGAGAACATTTAGCTCCTCTACCAATGGAGTAATCGCTTGCCAAGCCGTCCAGATATTTGGCAAAGACGCGTGACTAGAAATGGCGAGGGTCTCCGGGTGCAGTCTGGTTCGAGACTGGCGGTAGGTCACCATCACAGGCACTTTACCCCGGTAGGCAAAGATGTAATCCTTACCATCGCTACGTTGCACCACGTGGCTATTGATTTGCACGCTGAACCGTGCAAAAAGTCCAGGGGGGATAAGAAATGGAAAACTATACTCAATCTTTAACTGTTCCAACGAGAAAAACTGCCCAGCGACCGATGAGCCACCATTGTGCCAGGGTTCAGTGTTGGGCTCCTCACTGCTGACCAGGCTGGGGAATTTGTAAACCACAGGAGCTCCGTTTAGTGGTTTGCTCCTAGGTTTGTTCATGCAGTAACAAACTCCCATCTTTTCAAGCAGCTCCATAATAAGGTGCAAATCCTGATGCGTCTGCACAAGAGGTTTGAGGAGCTGGCGGATGACGTTGGTGGGCAGCAGACCGTGCAGCAGGAAACTTTCCACGTGATGCTGGATTTGGGACGGAGTAACGTTCTCTTCGGTGTCACTTTCAGCCTGTAATTTCTCCAGCATGGCGGTAAGGTCCTTCTGAAAGAAAACGTTCAAGACGGCAATGAACCGTGGCAGGTTGTGGAAGACAAATTCTTTAAGTGTTACGCTGTCCTCGAAATACAGCAGTTTTCCACTCTCGTGTAAATAGGACAGCGCACTTTGCAAACGGTCTTCCGTCAGTCCTGCTTGCAAGCCCAGGCGAGCAGAGTCCCACCATGACAGCCACAGGTCCTGCGGCTTAAAATGGAGCTCCTCGAGCATCTGCCACGACTTCGGCAGTACTCTGTGAAGGTTGGGAAAGATCTCGCGGTGATCAGCGACAGACATGAGCTTCTCCTTTAAGCGCTGGATATTTTGCATCGTGACACAGCTGGCACAAAACACCGGGGACAGGATCTGCAGTCGATTGTTTAGCATGTACTGCAGCTGGGCTTTTTTCCGTCTCAAGTTCCTGTCGGAGACGCCGTAAAAAAGCACGTGCGGACTTGACGCCCTGACATCGTAGTCCAGCTCCGACGCTTCGTCCACCTGCTTAGCAAATGTTCGCAGACCCTCTGTGTCTCTCTTTTCCTGCAGAGAGATCTGCCGGTGGATATCCAAGCACTTTTCCTCCAGTTCCGCCTCAGTACAGAGGTCCATGTGCGTTCCTACAACACAAACCACTGCATGAGGAACCTTGGCACTGAGCAGGTGAAGAAAATACCCTACGCTGGAGTAGAACGTCTTACACGTGTACAACTTTAAGTTCACTACCACTACGTACAGAGCGCCTGGCGAGAGGAAAAAAGGTTTGATGAGCTCATAATTCTGCTTCCCTGATAAGTCATACACGATGAACGTGAGACTACGGTGAGCGTCTGCTACCCAGTTCGTCACGTCGATGCCTCTACCACCAGTTATTGTCTTGGCGTCTAATGGTTTGTTTACAATGCACTGCCTGAGCTTAGTTTTCCCTGCGTTTGTCTGGCCCATTAAAACTAGTTTGAGTCTTGGTTTCACAGCAGTCTGGGCATGGGCGAGCTCCTTCTGATAGGCAGCGATATATGGGATGCCCTTCATGCACACCTCATAGGGAGGTTGTATCAGAGGATTGTCCTTAACTTTCCAAATATTAACTTTGGCAAGTTTTCCGAAATTGTCTGGCAGGATGGCAATTTGGTTACCCTGTAAAACCAGCTCCTCCAGTTTCTCAAGCTCCACTATGGAGCCTGGGAGAAACGTTATTCTATTATTGTCCAGCCACAAATTGGCGAGGTTACACAGCCGACCAAGTTCGTCTGGGAGGAACGACAACCTATTTCTGCTCAAATACAGCTCCTCTAAGCTCGTGATTGTGAGAATAACCTGAGGAAACTCTTCGAAGGCGTTGGACGACAGATTGAGCATTTTCAGCTTTTGCATTTTTCCGAACGAGTGTGGCAGAGCTGCGAGAGCATTGTTATCGAGCATCAAGCTCTCCAGGTTCTGCAGCTCGCAGAAGGTTTCGGGTAAGGACGAAACGTGCGTGCCGCTGAGCCACAAAATCTTGAGCGACTGCAGCATCGTAATATTGCCTGGCAAACCCTCTAGTTTATTCCCTGAACAATCGAGTTCTTCCAAATCGCTGAGGGCGAGGAGCTCCGGCGGGAAATTTTGGAGCTTGTTATGATCCACGTCTAGTGTCCTGAGCTTCTTGAGCTGTGTGAAGGACCTGGGGAAATCGTGAAGATCGTTAAAGCTCACATCGACCTCCTCGAGGGCCTGCAACGTCCCAATTTGGGAAGGCAGGTATTGGATCTTGTTGTGGCTCACACAGAGCTTTTTCAGGCCCTTCAAATGCTCGATGTCCTCAGAGAAATGGTTCAGGCAGTTGTGACTGAAATCCAGTTCGGTCAAGTGACTGAGCTGGAATACCGGAGAGGGCACGGAGGTGAACTTGTTCCTGCGCAGGATAAGGATGCGAAGCTTGGTCAGAGTGGAGCCCAGACCCTCGGGAAGCTCTTGGAGAGAATTATTGCCCAGGTTGAGAACTTCGATCTCCTTAATGTCGTCAGGTAAGGTGATTTTCTGGCTGTTGTTGGTGCTCAGAGTGAGCTGGCGCAGGTTGCTCCTCAGCTTTCTGGAGCGTAACGCTGCGTCTCGCCATATCCTGGCTGTCCTCAGATTAGTCTCATTCTCAGCCATTGCGTCGCTTTGCAAATCGCGGTCCAATTTTTACCCCGGCAGCATCGCGGCCCTTTTGTTCGCCCTTCTCTCTCCAGCACTCCGCACGTTCACAAGCACAGCTGTAAGATCCGCTACTCCACCTCGGGACAAAAACCGCTCAGTCGCACCCGAACGCCTCGGCGGTGTCTCCCACATCCTCTTTATCTGCGCCATCGGGGGAAAAACACAGACAAACCTGGTCTTTAAATGGTCCCAGAACCAGTCCGGGTTTCAATCCGGACTGTTCTCCCCGCAGCGCCAGCGGTTTCCCGGGTACCGCGGCATCAATCCGAATCCAACCGGAGACCAAAGCCGAATAAATAAAACGCACACTCCGGCGTGTTCACTCCGCTCCTCTCCCTCCTCACGTCCCCGCCCGAAATCCCCACTGCGTGCAAAACTGGGTTGCCAGATCAAAACAATCACGTCCCAATTGCGTATTTGTTTGAAAGCATGAATTTATATTTTATATGAATTCTTAATACTTTATATGCATCTAATAAAAAATATGTACATCCTACCTGCATGTTTATGCATATTGCTTATCATTAATAAAAAATATTAAATAATTATACAACTTTGACTCATTTATTTATACTTATATTTGTTGCACATTACTTCTAAATTGTTTCTTTTATTTAAATTCTATAAAAAGTATATTTTATACACTTTTTTCAACTACATAGTTATTACTATTTGCTCATTGTATTTATTATGAATATTTGTTATTTAACATCACACCGTAATTATTATTATTATTATTATTATACACTTCTGTGTAACTGGGTTTAATGTATTATTATTATTATTATTATTATTATTATACACTTCTGTGTAACTGGGTTTAATGTCAGGTGTGGAATTAGTGTGATTAAAATAAAGCGTTCAAATATACGAATCTGGCAACCGACTGGGCAACCAGCGCTAAGCCAACAAGCGTCACGATCCCACCTTCCCGGAGTAATGTGACGTCATCGTTCATCTTACTGGAAACTTGTATTGTGTTGATCTATACTACAATGTGAATCAATGTAAGACACCGACTAAAAAATTGTAGTTGTTGTTGTACTAAACTGCAGTCAAATAATTAGAGTGTTTAACCAACAGAATCTGAACAGTTGAAAAAAACATTAAAAAAAAGATAAAAATCTGAAATATTTTTTAAATACAGGATCCTTTCTCCAAATGCCTTTACTAAATTAGTGTTTACAAATATAATCCCATAAATGAAGGAATGGTGACCGTTTAAAGTTTTATATCTTTGGTTTGGAGAACATAATTAGACCTTACAGGACCTTTATTGTATGTGTGGAAATGAAATTGTACCTGCTGTACATTCCAGCTGCAGTAAAAAATGTCCTGAAAGAGTATGTAAGCCTTTTGTTTGTTTGTTTGTTTGTTTGTTCAAAGTTCTAATATAAAAATATATAAAGATAGGCCACAATGCAGAGTTAAAGAAATCTGGAGACGAAATGAAAAACCAGAGCTGAGAGTGGTTAGGAAAAACAAAATGTCATGAGAAAGAAACCCATAAGAGGAACCAGAACCAAAAGGGAACACATCCTGTTCTGACTGATGCCAGATGGTGTGATTATAAATCACTACACTATACAGGTGGTGAACAGAAGCAAGTTCTGAGTGTGAGCTGGGATTAGCAGCACTGGACCGGTCCCAGCATCAGCCCTACACCATACCGTACATAAAAGTGGGGGGAAGTGAAACAAACAAAAAAAAAAGCAATATTAACATAATCTAATACGACTAATACATTTTTCTCTGCTCTGAATTTGAGGCTGATTTTAGCTCTAAACTGCATTTTAACCAATTCTCAGCTCTCTTCCAGATGTTCTGTAATGATTCAGTGCAGCAGGCTCCCTCTGCTGGCCAAGAGGGGACCTGTTTCAAACATTACAGAAAAAATTGGACAACAGATTGCATGAATCTAGGCAACTATTATTATTATTATTATTATTATTATTATTATAGAGCTACAAGGGTAATGCATATAACAATAGATATATAGTGCATCCGGAAAGTATTCACATCATTTCACTTTTCCACATTTTATGTTACAGTATAATTTCAAAATGGTTTAAATTCATTATTTTCCTCAAACTTCTACAAACACTACCCCTCAATGACAACGTGAAAGAAGTGTGTTCACAGCCTTTGCTCAATACTTTGCTAAAGCACCATCACCACCAATTAGAGACTCAAGTCTCTTCGAGTATGATGCTACTGTACAAGATTTGCACACATTTTTGAGCAGTTTTTCCAATTCTTCTTTGCAGAAACTCTTAAACTCAGGTTGGATAGGGAGCGTCAGTGCACAGCCATTTTCAGATCTCTCCAGAGATGATCGATCTGGTTCAAGTGTGAGCTCTGGCTGGCCCACTCAAGGAAATTCACAGAGTCGTCCCATAGCCACTCCTTTGTTATCTTGGCTGTGTGCTTAGGGTCCCCCCAGTCTGAGATCCAGAGTACCCTGGAGCAGGGTTTCATCAATTCATATTTCCCTCGATCCTGACTAGTCTCCCAGTTACTGCCACTGAAAAAAACATCCCCAGAGCACATGCCACCACCACCATGCTTCATTGTAGGGTAGGTATTGGCCCGGTTATATGGGGTGCCTGGTTTCCTCAAAAAATTATTCTGTTCATTCAGCCCATAGAGTTCACTCTTTGTTTCTTATGGTCCGAGAGTCCTTCAGGTGCCTTTTACTGAAGAGTGGATTCTGTCTGGCCAATCTACCATACAGGCTTGATTGGTGGAGTACTGCGGATGTCCAATCAACTGACCCCAATGAAGTTTAGAAACATCTCAAGGATGATCAGTGGAAACAGGAGGCACCTGAGCTTAATTTTGAGTGTCACAGCAAAGGCTGCAAATTACTTGTGTACACATGATTGTTTTTATTTTTTTGTAATAAAGTTGCAAAGATTTCAAACACACTTTTTCACGTTGTCATTATGGGGTATTTGTAGAATCTTTAGGAAAATAATGAATTCAATACATTTTGATATAAAGCAGAAACAACAAAATGCAGAAAAAGCGAAACACTGAGAATACTTTCCGGATACACTGTAAAGCATTGTACAAACTACATAAACAAATCATCACACACTTGCTTTTAAAGATGTTTGGCTCAGTAAAACACGTTCAACATGAGTTTAATCATTATTACCAAAAAAAATCCATCAAAGGTCATTACAATTCAATTCATTACAACAGTATAAATGTGAAGTTTATTTTTATGCAAATTTAGTGCTACAAGCTAGGCACACCTAATATTCATCTAATATTTAGCTCCGCCTTCACACCTCAAACAGGCTACACCTCTCAGCTTAATGTCACTGAAACAAGTGCTGAAGAAAAAAGATGTAATGTTTTCATGGTGCCTCAAGTCTGTTTGAAAAGCTGAATGACGCAGAGTGTTCAGCTGCACAATGCTAAACTGGCATCTATACACTTGCATTACTATTAGCCTAAAAGGTTCAGTATAAAACGTGTAAAAAAAAAAAGGGAAAATTGTATGAATAAATTAAAATTCATTAATACAATATGTACATAACCAATTAAATAATGAAATGCAAATTTAATGGCACTTTATTGAAAAGAAAAAAAAAAGTCCATTGTTTTTAAATCACTCAAAGTTTGTTTACTGCTAAAGCATAAAAAAAACTGGGAATGTAATTTTCAAAAAGACTGAAAAATTCTGCACAGTATAAACACAGATTTTAGATTTGGTTTGGTCAAATTGGATCAATTAGAAAAAGATCCTAGACGCCGGCACGAGGCAGTTTGTTTATTCTCTCACTTATAAAAGAACCGAATACTGAATTAGTCCCTGCTTTTGGGGTACTGAGGAGGTGGAGCTCCTTCTAACACTGCTGTACTGGACACATTCTGTAGCATGCCTTCGTGCAGACGCTCGTTCACTCGCAGCCGACAGCCGTCTTTCAGCATGCGGATGGCGACGCGGGCGATGTTGCGCGAGTCGTCGAGGCCGCAGTGCGGTCGGCCCTCGTACTCCATGCCGAGATTCTGCAGCATGCAGTTCAGCTTCGTCTGGGTTCGAGCCACCTAAAGGGGGACACAATATGAACTGTATTACTGAATATTAACTGCAGAACCTCAACACATTTTGTTATCGCTGATTTAAAAATTCTGACAGCTCAGATATAAGTTTTATATCAGCTGTGAGAAAACTAGGGTCCGTTGGATTCTTTAATCAGGGGAGCTTTTGGAAAATTGTCATAATACATCATTGTCATAATCCTTTTTCTAGCTAAACCTTTTTGTTGTTGGTGCTGCATTGCATTTCTCCAAATGGGGAGTTTTTGAAAGAAGAATGGCCAGGCCCATTTATCAAATTATAAAACCCATCCCGATTTCATACGCATGCTTCAGATAAAGGAAACAAATTTTACATATTACAACAGGTCTTACATACTGTATTTATTACATTTTATTCAAACACAAGGTGAAGAATTCATTAAAGCAAATACCAGACTGCACCTTGTAATAATTTCCATATGACTTTCTGATGTTGATCCAATTTCTGGCAAACGGTGGATATCGCATTCGACTCTGTCGGCATTGAGTATAAAGGAATTTACTCATATCCCAAGATCTGTGGAAAGAACAAACAAACTTTCATCCAGAAATCTGATCTAATCTTTCTGTCTCCATCATAAACCCCATCTCAACTACAATAAGACTTTATTATGAATTTATCAGTTTTTCACACTTGTCATCACAGTCGGCTGTGGTGTTAACAAAACGTGGGATCTGAAAGTGGTAACTCTGGCGAGCGCACATATGCATAAATACCAAAACTTATTTCTTCATTGTTATCATCTCACCAAAACTACATTAATATCCGTTTAAGACCATCATCATAATAACTCTAGCTTTTTTACTTACCTGAGTCACCTACAGTCTTAAGATTCAGTGTACACATGCATGCTATGCAAACCGACTTGTTGCAGTGCGCGGTGTATCGTCTGAGCACTGACAAGCGGACTTTCTGCTTGTGCAACCTCTAAAGCAATGCTGCAGCACTCATGCGTCTGTTTTTTAAAGCCAGTTTCTGCAACTGACCCTCAGTTTCAGGGTCTTACAGATCTTCCTATAGCCTCGGCCATCTTTGTGGAGATCAACAATTCTAATTCTAATAGTTCTTTGCCATGAGGGGCCATGTTTAATTTAGAGATACATGTGGGATAGTTGCACATGATTTAAGTCACATGACCAGGACATTTTGTATGTGAAAAAAGAGGCTGCGTTAAAGATGCACGTCACCGCGTTTTTTTACTTTCATTGGCTAAATCTGGTGACGTACGTGTCAGCGAACACTTCAACCAATAAACAATTAATAATGCTAATCATTTCTTATGGTATGGTGCTTACTGTACTGTTGCATTTTTTGTTTCTTTTAGTTCTATTCGCACGAGACCTGGAAAAATGAGCGAAACTTAACAAATAAGTTATGTGGCAAATGCAATTGCGTTATAAACCGGGGGCAAGAGGTTTTACCGTGGTAAAGCAGGGGATTACTGTACTTTCCTAGCTCACCTAAGTAATAAAGCAAAAAGAAAACATTAAACACATCTAGTGTAACAATGTGTCCTTACCCATCTGTTAGGAGAGTGTATTTGTACTTGGTGCCCAGCTCTTTCTCCTGCAGCCAGGCCACTACACGGCGAAAAACAGAGGGGAACGGATCTGCCTCATCCACCATTTTCTGAAAGAGAAATAATAAATGAATAGGCATGAAACTGGGACCTAATCGATCTTATACAGAGATAGCTCCACTATGTGCTAGTAGGGTGAAGTGATGGGATTTTTCACGCTCGTACCTGTGTTATTCCTGTTAGCTCCACACAGAAATCTGAGAGCTGCGGATTCAACTTGGGCTTCACATACTCCTGAAATGAATCGACCTATAATCCGATGTAAAACACAGTAGAAACTTAAAAGGCATTCCATTAAACAGCTATATGGACAAACGTTTGTGGACACCTGATCATAAGTTTTGCATGCTACTGCATCTGAAGACATCCTGTAAAACTGTGACATATTTTTGCTAACAATTTTGAAAAAAAAAAAAATATATATGATATTAAATGTCTTGTGTTTCAATACTCCAGAGTGTATTTAAGTGCATTAGTCCATTTACATTTCCAATAGTTTCTAAAACAAAACAAACTAATGAAAAAAAAAAAAAAAGGCAAACATTAATTCTTTATTAATACAAAATTAATATTGTACATACATCTACCTATATATTATTATAAATAAATAAATAAATGGTGTACTAAAATAATATATAAATTTTGGGGAAAATTTAAGGGTTATATAATCTATTAATTAAACTTTTATTACATGATTAGATTTATTACTGTTATTACATAGATGTTCATTCAGAAATTCAACTTCACTAGTGCACAAATGTGAGCATCTTCCCTCACCAACTCACAATCTCCAAAGTGTGCGTGTCGATGAGGACCATGGGGAACTCGATGATTTCGTGGACAAAGTTTCTCGGGTTGCTCTCCTCGCACGTAGCCTCGAAGTCCACCACACAGATGTAGTCGTAATACGAGTCGTCAGCGCCGAGCGATGCGGACTGCTTCAGCTTCTGCTTCTTATAATAGCTCTTAAGACGCTTCTTCAGCACATCTTTAACACCTCTAACAAAACCACACACAAATACATACACATGCACAGACATGTAAAGCTGGGTGATGCTGGGTGATGCATAGGAATAAAATACTGTGTGTGTGTGTGTGTGTGTGTGTGTGTATATATTAATGTATTTCTTCAAATTTCCATTCGTCTACTACACAATTCCCCGTGTACGAGTTGTTCCTATAGCAGTGATACCATATTAGAAGTAGTAAATGAATACCAACCTGTAAAATGTAGAAACACTCCCGCCAGACTTGCTGTTACTAAACAACTATTGAAGGTGTTATAAACGGTATAAACAAAAGTTTGTGGACACCTGACTATCAGATTCATGTGCTTCATGAACATCTCATTCCACATTCGCTGTTATAATAACCTCCACTCTTCTGGGAAGATGTTCCACTAGATTTTGGATTGTGCATGTGGAGATCTGTGCTCATTCAGCCACGGGGGCTTTAGTAAAGGTGTTCGGTACGGTTGAGATCAGAGCTCTATAACAGGCAATTCAAGATCTTAAACTCCAAACCATGTAAACCGTATGTTTCTGGTGCCGGCTTTGTGCACAGGGACATTGGGTTTTGGGTCTTCTAGTTCAAGTAAAGGGAAAACCTCATGCTACCACATCCAAAGACATCCTATACAATTGTCTGCTATGGAGTATGTGTACTATGTAGTTAACAGTTTTGAGAAGGAACAAATATGGCTGGAAAAATCAGGTGTCCCAATACGTTTATCCGTATAGTTTTCTGTACATGTTTCAGGTAGATATACAGTTACTGCTGCCGCTTACAGTTCAGTGCAGGTATGGTCCCCATCTGCCCTGTCCACTAACAAACAGAGACCCCTTATAGATTTAATGATGGTAAAAAGCTGTTCCTACCTGGTGTCCAGCTTGAGCTCTGCACATTTAGCACGCAGCTCCTCTCTGTTCATGCGGTTGATGGCGCCATTAGCCAGCGAGATCTCTTTATATATCGGATCGCTGAAATCCGCATGTGCTGTGGTTTCTGCACAGGGATCCTTTTTCTGCTCTTGCTGTATGTAAGAGGGGGAATTATATGTTTAAAGCCTCATTAAATGGGTGTAGTGTATAGAAAGAAGGTTGAAAGCTGTTAAGGATTTAAGAAGATCAATTAAATAAGTAGCTACAACACTAAGGATATTAATTATGTTTTACTTGTTAACCTTAATAGCTATTCCAAACCCTGTCCACCAGCGCCACCTGTAGCATTCGCTTGAACACAGCGCTTTCTTTTGGTTTTATTATAGAAACAATGTTTTTCATAACAATGTCTATTACTGAAAGCACTATAGATATCAAACAGATTTTTTTTTCTTTTCCACGAGGTGGTGCGAGTGCCACGTGCAATAATGTGCATATTAAATTACTAATTTTACACACGAAATTATTTAATTATTGTGTATACAACGGAAAAGTAACTCGACATAATGCAGAAACAGTGCAAGCTCCATTTATCGACACATTGAAAAAACTAAAAACACGGGAAGAAATAGTCTTATTAAAAAATAATAATTAAAAAAATAATAATAATAAAAAAACACCATGCAGATCGCAAAAGTCATATATCTAGTCTATAAATGGGTTGTTGTTTTTTTAGGATGTAGTTCACCCAAACATGAGAAATTTTTTTAGGTGTGTGCTATTTCCAGGTCTATGTTTTCCAATTCTATATACATTTTAACACAATTACATATTTAGATGAACACGGTGGCCACTGGACACTCAATAACGGCTTTATAGATCAGACCAGATCACATGTTAGAGTAACAGACTTTAGTTACAGAGTTTAAAGAAAATCTTCACCAGGACTGGTACAGAAAGTGGTTCATTCAGTGTTCAGATGTTGTCAAAAGTATCTGAGATATGAAAGATGTCAAACTATATATAGAAACTGGGATCTTTCCTGAAGCCACTTTTAAGTCTCCAAATACTTTGTCTAATTATGTTTAGTATACCTGTTATCTCCACTGTACAATCCACTGTATATATTTTTTATTATTATAAATTATAGATGTTAATGGTAAACTAAATATTTATGAAAGTCTTTAGAGACCATCCATTATAATATTTTCTTCTTTCTTATTCTCATTATCTCAACACAAGTTGTTTTTTCAGTCTTGTTGATCGCAACCTGATTTTCTCGTGATCTCAATGTAATAAAACGTTGTTTATTCGTGTTAAACATTGTTTGCTCGTGATCAGCATTTGTGAAACAATGTTTATGTCTCTATTGATCCGAGTTTTTTAAGGACATTTGCTGTCGGATCTTTAGTAAAAAATCACACACATGGAATACGAGAAAAAATCTTGACTAGAATGAATGAATTATTTTCATACACTGAAAGATGTTTGTATATCCTGACCTGTAAACTGACGCTTTTACTGGCTAACACAGTTGGAGAAATGGCGCTGGTTACACATGGATTTGTTATGAATATAGAGAAAAAAAGAATCACTGCTCACGAGGTGACAATGTTTATGTCGCGATCACGAGAACATTAAGTCGTGATAACGAGAAAACTTCCGCAGGACTAAAATCACGTTAGATCACATTTCTGAAGGATTGTTTCTGAAAGGTCCGGAAACACGACCTAGGGCCGGTGGTTGAGGATTTCAGCTTTAAATCATGCTGTTTGACAGGAACTCACGTTGCTGTTGCTGCTGTGGTCCTGCTCAGTGCCACAATCCTGCACTGCGGCCTGCAGCAGAACTTCCCCTCTGTCTCCCTCCATCACAGCGCCGCCATGCCTCTGTCCCACACCTGCTCCTGCCAACACACAGCACACACCACCCTCAAATAACTATCTATAACTGTCACTGCACCATCACCTTCTATACCAACCTCTCCCCTTCTTTACTCTCACTGTACCTGAAATAAAAAACCGGGGAAAGAAAACAGACGCCGACTATCCTGCCAGAGCGCTCACTCCAGGGCCGCCATTAGTAACCGGAAGTGCTCGGTTTCTTCTTTCAAATTAAAAACCATAAAGACTCTATACACTATAGATAAATACACTAAATAAAAAAAATAATAATAAAACAATAATGTTATTATTATTATTAGCTGCTGTAGTAGTAACAGTAATGGTAATATTAGTTTTTCTATATCCCTGTACTAAATGCAAATGTCCTGCCCAAACCTGCTTTTATTATTATTTTTTTAACAAATAATTACACACACACACACACACACACACACACACACACACACACACAATATAATATATTATAATGTCAACGCCTTTCTGACTGAAGCCATTACTCACCGGAAATAAAGCCTTCTTTGTATTTTTTAATAAAAGCCCTTAATGTAAAACGATATATTTAAAAGTAAAGGCTACTTACATGTATTATTACATTTATACTATTTTTTTTTTCTAAACTGTATAACAGGTTATAAAATATTATGACTATTTATCTCTTTATTACGAGTGATTATCCTGCTGTGGCTGATTTTACCAGTTTATATTTTTATGTTTCTCAGCAGTAGTTGACAGCAAACTTCAGAGTTTAGGATCAGATCTATTCAAACAACAGCTCGTCTTATTCTATTTATTTACTTTACATGTTCTCTTAAATGTATTTACTTAGGGTGTGAAGTTTACACCTTGAATTTACACAGATACTATTGAAAAGATATCTATCCAAGATGGTTCATCACATCACCATGTAGATTCCCTGCACATGTTAAACCCCCTTGAAACTGATGTTTTTCTATTGCAAAATGTTTTGTCCAGTGTTAAAAATATGTGTTTTGTAAAGAAAATGTCCATAAATAAAGTACAAGTGTATACATCTGATCATAATCATCTGATTCAAGTGTCTTTTAAACATCTCATTTCACATTTGCTCTTCTTCTTCTGCACATCTGCTGAGTGTTCTTGTGGAGATTTATACCTATTCAGCCACAGGGGTTAGTCAAGTCAGTTACTCATGTAGGTTGAGGAGGCCTGGGGTGCAGTCAGAGTTCACACTCATTTCAAAAGGTGTTCAAAAGGGTTGAGGTCAGAACTCTCAAGATGTTTTACTCCAAATCATGTAAATCTTACCTTCATGAAGCTGGCTTTGTGCACAGGGGGTCAACTGAAAGGAAATGTTCATGCTGCCACATCCAAAGACATATTGTACAATTGTGTGCCTCTGACTTTATAGGAATAGTTTAGAGTAAGACAAACCAGCCATATGGCTGGAAAAGGCAGGTGTCGCAATACTTTTGTCAATATATTACATGTGGACATTTCTACTAACTACATCTTTAATAAACTGAATGCAAACTAAGTTTATAAAAATCAGTTGATTTTTGGGATTGCACCGATTCCAAATAACTTTCTTGAGCACTTGATTACATTAGAACTACAACTCTTTATTCAACAGCAGTGACTTAAAACACTAAAAAGCATTAACTGAACATCCCCAAACACTTACAAAACAATTGTACAAGGTGAGGTGTGCAGAAAAAACAAATAAATCTAACATTCACCCACATAATAAAGGAACAAAAACCTGATAAAAATGACAAAACGGTGGCATAAAACACTGCTCCTGGAATCCAAGTCCAAGTGAAATAGTTTCTTAAAAGTGATAATGCTATGGGTTAATGCCTAAAATTAGATTTTTAGAAATTAAAGTCGAAAGGCTGGGTTTCTTTCGAATGTAGTAACAAAACTTCATAACACCGACCCAAGTGGCCATTTTCATTTCATGATCACATAACACTTTGCATAACAAGTCCACAAAATAACACAAATAAACATACAAACATGGCTTTGAATATTTCGAACATTATTAGTTTATAGCTTCACATTCGGACGGTTTTGAACTGTGGTTGGCAATAAAAGCGGGTCAGGATATACAAACATCTTTCGGCGTATGAAAATAATTTATTGATTCTAGTCAAGATTTCTCTCGTATTCCCCGTGTGTGCTTTTCTAAAGATCCGACATTTTCCAGCGATCGCTTGATTGAACAGTCCTTGTTGTTGCACAAACGGTAGCAGCAAACTAAACTCCATCCCACAGAAGCACAGACATTTCGCATATCTGTACGGTGCATGCGATTCAAACATGAAGGGTGGTTCAGTTTTGTCCTGGAAAAAAAAAGTCGGATCAGTAGAGACATGTTTGACTTACTTGATTAAAGGAAGCGCATGGCTAGCGGTTTAGCAGAGTGCAAAAAAAAGCATGGTGTCTTAATCGCTCATTTTTTCCTGAGAACAGCTTCATAAAATGAAAATAAGCGTAAGTAACCATGCAGTAGTTTTGAGACATGCAGATGCCATGATGCCGAACTAGTGGCCATTTGCTTCCGTTACTTCTTAAACTCAGTTCCAGTGCAAAACTACAGACACAAGCTTGACAGGAAACTTGTCCTCACTGGCTGACTGTATTGTGAGGCGGGGGAAATTGTCTAGATTAAATATTTTGCACAAAATATTACTTTAATGTAAAACAGTCACTTCCTCGCAGGTCTATGCTAGATGAAGGTCGCTTGACACGCGAGTCAATAATAAGGGCAGAGGTCCTCGTACCCGGTGAATATGCCGTTCGAGCACCGAGGGCTGCCAAATGGATCAAAGTAAACCTCCCCCTCACTGCAGCGCTGATGTCCGCTGCTCTCATCGCTCAGGCCGGTTTTCTTCAGAGCAGCGTGGATGATTTTATAGTTCTGGCCCTGGTTGCTGTCCCAGTACGTGTTCCCATTTGCCTCGTAAAACACAGCGAACTCTGCGTGCTCCAGTGGCTCCAGCCGGGCCGGTAGATTCACCTCGAACGAGAAGGTGTCCCACTCAGAGCCCACGTACGTATCCTTAACATACTGGCAGTCAACATCAGTGTGGCTCTTCCACGTGTCGAACGTGATGCGCACCTTCACAGCCTTTTCGTAGGACACGTTTTTGACCTTGATCGTCCCCGCTATGGCCTTGTCCTTCAGGACGCAGTGCTCGAGGCAGACCGAGTCTTGCTCTAGCCGCTGGCGAAACTGCAGGTAATCCGCGCTCGGCTGCTTGAAGTCCAGCAGCAGCTTGTCATCCTCCTCCGAGACGTCGAGTGCGGAAGCAAACAGCTGCTGGATGCTGATTGGGATATCGATGGGGTCGTCAAACTCGGAGAAAATTTTTACCACGGCGAGGGCCAGGCCCTTATGGTCAGCAAAGGTCACCTGCTTTTTGGCCTTTCTGTGTTCCTGCTGCCGAGGCTCGAACTGCTGCGGAGGAGAGTGGAAGCTGAACTGAGCGACCGGACTTGTGTGCAGACACGGACGCAGGGGCATCTTGCACTTCGCAGACATCCTGTTCTGGAAGTCATCGATCGACAGATAAAGCGGCATCGCCAGTTCAACTGGCATGATGGAGCGGTCCTAAACACTTCGGGGGAAACAAAGAGATTCGTGAAGATCTTTTTTAAAAAGAATTTTTACAAAATAGAAAAATATGCAAAATTAATTGTTTGTTTACAAAATACACATTTGTTACTATGTACATAATCTTTAATCTTATACTTATTTATTTTTTTAAACACTTATTTATTAATTGTTTTACTTTCAAAAACAAAACCAAGCCTGTTTGCTGTTTACCATTCATGTTAAGTTTATAAATCCAACTAAATATAAAATAAATAAATAAAATAAATACATAAATTAATATAATATAAATAATTAAACAAAAATGTATATTTAACCTTTTTAAATCTACCCTAAGAAATGTTTGGCAACTATACTTACTGAAGTGCTCAGTAAGCTACTGAAACAAAGCTACACTTTCCTTCCCAAAAAAATAATCAGCATACACACATACCAAAAAGTTTAACCTTTGAGGCCGGATTTTGATCAAATGCAGACTTAATAATTAAATCGGCCAAATGGTTCGGATAAGGTTCAGCAGGAAAGCACACGGAACGGACGCACTAAATAAACACAAAACAGAAAGAAGGCCAAAGATAAGGAATAGATCAGGGGTTGTCAAATCTTATCTGTAAAGGTCCGGTGGCTGCAGGTTTCTGTTCCAATCAATCAGAAACCACGTGTGATTCCACGTGTTTGATCAGTTGGGTTTCTGTTGATCTTTTTTTAATTAGCATTTTACAGGGGACGAGGTCTGTGAATAAGGTGTTCACTTTAAATAGCAACTGCCTGTTAAACTCTGACCACATCAACTCCGCTAACCTGAAGGAGGTGATTAAAGTGTAAAGATGGTGGTTAAGATTTTGGACTTTGGATCAGAAGGTTATAAGTTCAAACACCATCACCACCAAGCTGTGACTGCTGGGCCCTTTAGCAAGACCCTTAACTCCTCAGTTGTATAAATGAGATTTGAATAACAGCGTCTGCCATATGCAATAAATGTGAAAGTTAAACTTGAAAAGCATCATCTGACATGGCGGGATGTACAGAGTTGAGAAGAAACATTGAGACTGTTGTAGCCACATTAAAAGGTTAACAAATATAATATAAGTATCTTCAGAAGTGTTTGGAAATGCATTCCCATAAAACTAAATATTCTTTCAAAACATTTAATATGAAAATATTTACTGTAACACAACAGTCCTGGATTGTGGCATATATATAAAATTTTGTCCACGGGCATTGTTGATTAGTTTTCTGTAACAGCAGCTCTTGACAATGGTGTAACTGCAGATCACAGCTTAATAGTAATACACTCAGTTTAATACGTTATTGTGACTCTAGTCGTTTAACAGTGATGGAATGAGTGGTTGTAATTATGTGCTTTCACACCTCGAAGTGTTACATGGAAAAACAAACAAACTGCTTCACAAAAGCGGGTGTTGGGTTTAGATGTGTTAAAAACCAAACTGAGAAAAAGTTGACTGAACTGCATTTATACAGTTACAGACCAGAGTACTGGCTTACTATAGAGATCAGCAAACATTTCTTCAAAAATTTAATTGCAATTGTGAGATATATATATAATCTCCTAAATGCGCGCGCGTGTGTGTGTTTGTGTGTGTGAGAGAGAGATGTAGACAGATATTTCACAAGAGTTCATGGCGCCATCTGCAGGCGTGCTTCTGCACGACCTAGATCTTTCCAATATGGAACAAAAAAAAGTACAAAATATAAATAAATAAAAACCTGGTAAACTAAAGACAAGTGCATTACAACTCGAAATTGAAATATGTTAAATATTTCTGTTAGTTTAGTTTTTCTTCTTCTCAGCTCTTAAATGCGTCTCCAGGGCTTCTGCTGCGCGCGCCTCAGTGCAATCCGCCATCTCAGACGCCGGGCCACTATTAATGGAACGGGCGGGGCTAAAGCCAAGAGCTCCTCCCACTCCTAAATCAGTTGACCAATAGAAAAAATGTAGCTGAACGACTTAAGACACGCCCCCGATTTAAAAGCCTGTAAAGAAATACTGAAGAAAAAAACCACGTGAAAGCCAGGAATACATAAATAAAATAAATATAACCCATAAGATAAAAAAAAAAATATTACAGGATGTTCTCACTGCTTGCATTCGAAATGTTGTGTTTTTTATTTTTGATGTCCTTTGCGTTCGATTTAATTAAATTATTTGTAACTTTCGCCAAATAAATTAACTCCATAACTTTAGAGCGGTAGTGACTTTAGATGAGCTCCATTACAGTTCATTACATGTAGAAATCCTGAGCACGATCCGAGAAGGTGAACACTAACAGGATTACCGCTAACGTTAGCCGGTTAGCTTGTTCCCGAGCTCCTCGCTATTGTCTGGGTTGTTCCTGTATTTCAATCTCAGTCCGAAATGTTAATTCAGTGTTTGCAGTTCAGTGTAAAAAAAAACGACACTTCGGTCTGAAAACTGCTGTAACTGTATAAATGTGGTGCTTTTTCTGAGCTACGGGTCTCTGACAGACAAAAACGCATTTTTTACTCTGACAGTCCAAAACGCTGTTGTAAGAGAGTCCACGTGTTTTTCTACTTCACACTACGAAGTGTGAAAGCATATTATTACAACCTGGAAATGACAATGACCACATCCAAACCCCCCTGTGCACAGAATCAACCTTAAATCTTCACCTGATCCCAAACCCTGACACTGAAGACTCCTTCCATTACTGTTAAATCTCATAATGATGTATTCAACTGATTGTATTTTCATTTGAGAAACACTTCAAACTAAAAGATCCAAATGCCAGGTCTTTAATTATAGTCTACAACCCTGACAAAACTCTGGACGATTCATACTGCTTAATGGCACTGCTAGAAAAAAAACAGTTATATAAAGGCTGCCTATAAGCAGACCATCATATCTGAAATCATCAAACGCTTCCATTGAGTTTAAGGTCATTTCACTTTGGAGGTAGTGTGTGTTTGTGCTGTTTACTATACAGTCATTTCCTTAATGCTAATGTGAAAGTACACATTAAGAACAGGTTTTTAAAAAAAGAAGCATTGGTAAAGACAGACCTCAGGGTCTCCAGACATCCTCATCATTAGATCCTCATCACTCTCATCATTATATCCTCATCAACCGCAACAAGCTGGAATATCGACCGAAGATGCGCCACTAACACGATTCTATGTATGGATAGTAAAATAAAAGAAACCTTGATGTTTAACCACTAGCTTCCGATAAAGCAGGATGTAGTTCGAAATAATGCTAAAGCCCATCTATTGCATGCCATCTGCAAGAAGTTCTAATCTCTCCTACAGATCAGTCTCTCTCAGATCGGATTCAAATTCGACGACATTTGTAAATAACATGATGAAAACCCAAACCGGAAGTTCGGCGCGTTTGTGTTTCTTTACAACCAAAACAAAACAGTTGAAACTAATTTACTATTAAATGCAAATGAACGCATGAACTTTACGAGTGAGCAGTGCGGACCACAGCCGCTGATTCATTCCTTCTATCAGTCAGGACGTTTTGTGAAATGAATGAAAACAAAGAACGAAGCTCTTGCTTACCTTGCTTGCAGCATTTAAAAAGCGGAAGCACCTGAGCGACCATCCGCCAAACGCATATTGATTGACGAACACTGGCTCGGTGCAGAGGCTTGAATAACACAGACCTGTGCTTACAGTTGGTCGGCTTTCCCTTTGGGAAGAATGGGTATCACTCAGTGTTCACGTGGACTCGCTACATTAGCCAATCAGATCGCAGGACAGCCGCATGGGAAAAAGTGGGGAAATGGGTGGGGGGGGGGGTCATGATCACGTGCCAATCGAATGCCCTAACTAACTTACTAAATAATTAACTAAGTTTGCCTATGTCCAAAATGTATTTACAAATAAAACAGCACATTTAAAAACGGATTGTGCTTCTAATTAATAGCTACAACATTGCTGTGAAATTCCGTCCTTTTATATTAATTACCTAAAAGTAATCAACTACTGAATGAAGCTATTAAAAAATGGGATCCTATGTAAGGAACTTGGGTTTTTGTGTGTCTGTGGCTTTTAAAGCACTGCAGTGGCTGAGCTGCTTTACTGGATGATTACGGCCAAAACTTGAAATGCTCTTTCACTGTTTATCAATATTTGAAAGCTTTAAGCCCTCGATGACATTTGCTTTTTGAGTCTTTTGGATGTCATATGTATAAATCAGTTGTTCATAGTGTATTAATAGCATTTATCAACATACATATGGTGACGGAAAGAAAAAGTTCAAAATCTAAATAAATTTTTGGACCTATAAAAACCATTTACACATGACTGCACAAAAAGATTGAAGCAAAATTTGATATACATAGTTGAATGTAACAGGCTTATTTGTTTGTTTTGCATAGGATTAGCATATAGAACAAAATATGGTTGACTAGCATTTATGCTAATCTGTTAAAATTAATCATTTGCTATTCACTATTAATATCATCCAATATTAATATTAACATGTGACATTCTGAAGTTTGTTCTACTTATATTAAATGCTAAAGTGTTAAAGCTGTTGTCAATGATGCAAAACAAGGCGATAAATGTCTTCATAATTCTGTCGGTTTCTATGCGTTTGTGTGTCATACGGAGCCAGAAATCCCACCAGCAAATCTGTTTGCAAACCTTTACAGATTGTCAATTGTGAAGATAAATGTAGATTTATATGCTATGTTAGCAAACACAAAAATAAGTATAGTGCAAAATTAAAGAAGCTTCAGACACCAAACGTGTCCTAGCTGATTGCCCACATGTAGATTGGGGGAAGGGAATGTTCTAGAGTTTGGGGGTGGGGTTGGTGGTGGTGTTGGTGGTGGTGTTGGTTATTGTGTCCAATTAAGTTTGATCAAAAACCCAAATGTAAATGCAAGAGTACCCATACAAAGGTGCTGATCATGTAATGTCATCAGAGAAGCGCGCTAACTGCATGTTAACCTCTCTTTTCATGAATAGCTATTGTCACTCTGATTGACAGTGGACAGAGAAAAGCCGCCTTTCCCACACACAGAGCAGGACCGTTATACTCTGCTGGAATCCTAACCCCCTATGGCATTGACAGGATTTGCTTCAACCCCCAGCGAGCAAGACAGAGGTGAATTAAGAGAGAAGTTGTAGCTAAGGAGAATTTGAACCTTTGGAGGAACAAAATGCTATATTTAGTTTGAGACCAGACTGGGAACGGCCTATGAAATAAGAGATGAAAAACAATAATATGATCAAATATTTATTAAAGCAAACAATTTCAATCAGCATAGAAAAAAAACATAACTTATGAGCATCTTAGCAAAATGTTGATGAAAAGAACATCAGGAACAGAATGAGTGGGTCAGTTCTTAATATACACATGAATAAAAAAAACCCAGCAAAAATGTATCTCATTTAAATATATTTATCTAGATAGCAAACATGTACTATATTCATACAGTGGTACAGTTGAGTGTTTTGTATTTCTGTACAAATCTACAATCCAGATTTAATTACAAATAAATTGAAGCCCTAAAATTTAACATATGAGACAAACTATTATGCTTGGTTATTCATTTATTGTTTTAATTATTACATATTTGTGAGTGGTAAAAGTGTGTGATATTTGTTTTAGTATCTGGTTATGACCGTCTCATGCATTGATAACTGAAACTAAATGCTTCTGCTAACTGCTGATCAGTCTTGCACTTTTTTTTTTTCACTTTTTGGGGATTTTAGCTCATTCCCCCCTTTAACTCTATGATGTTGGTGGGTTTCTCTGTCATGAACTGCAAAAAAAAAAAAACTGTTTTTCCACAACATTTCTATTGGTTAAAGTCAGGACTTGGCCATTCCAAAACATTTCGTTTATTCTTTGTTAATCTTTCTTTGGTAAAACAACTTGTGTACTTAGGATCTTGCTGCTTGAAACACTTTCTCTTTAGATTTAGATCAGGGACAGATGTCCTTATATTTTCCTTATGAATTTGTTTTTATAATTCATTGTTATATTAATGATCGTAAGCTGTCCATGTCCTAATGCACCAAAGCAGGTCCAAGCCATGGTAAACCACAACCATGTTTCACAGATTCAATAAGGTCCTCATGTTGGAATGCAGTGTGTTTCTTCCTCGCAAGATTAACTTTGGATTCAAACCAAAACATCATATTTGGCACAAGGAGAGGCTTTTAGTTGCTTACAAGTTACCCTTGCTTCCTTTGTGACCTTGGAGACTATTGCACTTATTGTGTTGAAGTGACCTTTGTTAGTTGGCCACTCCCGGGGAGGGTAACAACGGTCTTGAATTTCCTTCTTTTATACATACTCCTTCCAACTGTGGATTGGTGGAATCTCACCTCAGAAAAAAAAAACCTTTCCTACATTATAAATATCAACAGTGTTTTTTGTGATCTTCAGAAAATCTAATAATGTTCATTTTATGATACACTTCCACAAACGTGAAGATCTGACTTTGGTAGATCAATGTTCTCTAAATAAAACAAGATACAGAGTCACACCTGATTGTCATCCTATTGACTGAAAACACTCTAATCTTTACATTTGATTTAAACTGCTAATCCTAGATGTTTACACCTTTTTTTTTTGCCAAATCACTGAATATTTGATCATTTTTGGCATGAAGTAAATTACCAAGTATAATATTGTATATTTCTTTTCATGTTTTTGTTCTTCTTTTTTTTTAACTGTGTACTTTTAAGACTTTTGTGGAAATTGAATGTTTTACAAGCTAGGCTGTATATACAAAGAATTGCTTGTGAAATCAACAAAAAAAAAAATCTTTAAAATTGACTATGTAGTTTAGTGTTTTAATAAGAAAGTATATATCACAGTTATATGTCACAGTTACCAGCTTGCTTGCTGCTAACAAAAGATGAGCAGGGGGGCATTCATGTTTTTTACCCCCTCTTCCATTCATCCAGGACAAAACCAATGTAATTCCAAACTCTGGCTTCCCACTTCCACTGCAGGTAAAATAACACATTTTTGAAAATTAAAATCAATTAATGAATCAAAGATTTTTTTTATTTAAAAATTAATTTATAGTTACAAGTAAACATATCAAATGTCTACAAAACAAGCTAGTTCCTTAATCTCACATAATTAATTTACTTTTCCCCCTTTTTTTTATTAATAAGATAAGAAAATGCTTGTCACAAAGAAACCACTGTGATTAATTACTTCTCTGTCATGATGGCGTTACTGTGTGTCATTTCAAAACCTTAACACTAAAGACAACTACACAATTTTGTTAAAGAAAATGTGTTAAATGACAGCAGTGTTTTTTTTAATCCTTCAATTAGTAGGCTTAATTTATGCAGGTTGTCCACCAGATGCCGAATCCTTGTAAATGAACAATTAAACATTAATAACTTATTACATTGTGTATTTATGGATATTAATTTAAAAAAAGCTTATATTTATTTTTATATTTTAATATTTGCACAGTAAAATATTAACTGTTTATTAAAATGAATAAATATAATTGTTTCACATACACAATAAGTAAACATTTTACTTAGTTAAAGAACAGTTTTAAAATCTATTTAATCAGTAATCATTAGTTTTAGATTGTGTGAACTGGCCATTATACAATTCTCCCTAGTGTTACTATAGAAACAAAAAATATATTAGACAAGGTATATTAATCTATCACTTTGTTGGAATTACTGTCTGAGCCGTGTTGTTCTACAAAAATACAACAGCATGCTGTGTATTATTTATAATAAATTATATTTATAATGAATTATTATAACTGTAATTATTTATAATTAATTACATTATTTGTGATCACTGGATATGATTTCATTATATTGCTTTTGTGTTTAAGAAAAGTAGTATGCTGTGAGTTTATTGTTGTGATCTGCTTTAAGTTTTGCATTAGAACATATATCTGTAATAACTCACTGTAATACGTGGCCTTGAGTGTTTAATTGCTCTATTTTAAGAGTCTGGAAGAAAATTGTTCCATCTTGCATTATAGAAGGCTCTCTGGATTTTCAAGGGGAGCCTGAAATATTACAGCATCAAATAAGTGGAAATAAATATTTTATATTGCGCCAGTCAAAGGTTTTGGAGCCGCTTGAATCTCATGTTTTATTTCAGTTTATATCAATATAACTGGTCGAAGGTATTGATGTGAGAAGATTGTGTGAATTTTCTATAAAAGCAGCTATACATCAGAGATTTGTATTAATATTAATATACTTGTTCTATTATTGAAGGAGCTGGTTAGCAAGAGCTCCTTTACAGGGACGCATATGACAAAAGCTTAAGGTAATTTAATACTAATACAAAATAAATAAATAAAATCTATTATTTAATAAGATATGGTGACATTTTGTGTATGGAGATTTGTAAAAAATTTTAGAAGGCAAAGATGTAATTTTATGCGTTCCGACACAGAAAAGTCTTAACGACAGAGGAGTTTGTGCTTAGTAGTTTCTAAGTAACATGGCAAGCTGTCTATTTTTTTGCCTGGAGATGAAACGGTTGCTGATGAGGGAACAAATGTTTTTAGCTAAATTATTTAAAATAAGCGATAATATGAAGTTGTTTTGGTAACATTCCACAGTGATAAATGCAACAAGATACACATATGTAAAATATGAAGTGCCTTTCTTTAACAATTATAATTAATAATCATTGTCAAATTGTTGTGGCTTAAGCAATAAAACACTTCTGTTCATGCTGTTACAAAAAAAAATATTTTTTAGGAGTATGGAGTATGGAGTATGAGAACTTTTGCCCTTTTTTTTTAATGACTATTAAATCAGAGCTGATTTGGCCTGCCATCCCATATATGATGAACTAGGCATTGAGCTCTATTATACAATCAACTGGATTGTTTCTTATTGTACTATAAGTTTCACAGAACTAGAGCTTTAAATATTACAAATATAATACATATTAATATTATAAAATAAATATTTTGAAATCATAATTAAGAGAAACCATTGCAACTTACATTTTAATATAAGATTGGTATAATGCATCATTAATTTTCAGCCTATGGACCTTTTTGGCAATTACATGGAATCATTGGAAGTGTAAATATTTAAAGAACTAATTAACTGCTCTCTTGCAGATTCAAATGCAACACTAAATAAATATTAAAGACAGGTGCACATGGAAAATGCCTTTATTATGTGAAAGACTTTTAAACAGAGGTAATATTCACTGTAAAACCTAAAATATGTAGTGTGAATAATACGTAAATTAGAGTGATAAAGATTAATCTAAAATATAAAGCTATTTCTAACATTTCTTAATGCACTAAATATTTCTCCATTCAGTTAGAGTTATACCTTAATTAGATGTTTACATTTGGAATATTTAAAATAAGGTACACATTGCCCTAAATCTCTATCTAAAGATACATCAGGATACCTAGATACCTAAGCTTCATGTTAAAATGAAGGCCGGGACCATGACCTTTCTCCAACTGTACAGAGATCAGAAGTGACCTCCGGGGTTTTGTTTGCCACTTAAAATACCCAATGTATGAACATAGGCATGTGGTATTTTGGCTATCAGTTAGGCAGTAGTAGAGTCTGGTTGCAAAGTCTCATATTTGGACCTGACTGACATGCGATGGAAGTGCAAGTGGACCTGTCATCAGTCAGAACTTTATATATCACCTCTACTAAAAATAGGACTTCCCTATAGTCCTACAGGAATATACCGTATACATAAATTGTAAGCTGGAAAGTCTCCTGTGTATGGAAAAATATTGCCTTTTTGTTTGTTTTTGTGATTTAGGCATAGCCATAATTCAATAAATTAGAAGAAGCCCAACCTTCTTAGAGTCAGACATGCACTTAAGATTGGATGAAGTTCAGGTTTTCATTACTTAATATGCTACACATGTTACATATGGAAAAAAAACATATGCAAAATAAATATAAATAACAGATATATTCATCCATATATACATATCTAATCATCCAACCATATGGCAGCAGGGCAATGCATACAATCATGCAGATAAAGGTCAAGAACTTTAGTTGTTGGTACCAGATGGGCTGGTTTGAGTACTGCATTGTAAACTGCTGATCTCCTGGGATTTTCACACACAACAGTCTCCAGACTAGACAGACTGGTCTAAGCTGATATTACTTCAAATAATACTCTTTAAAAACAATGGTGAGCAGAACATCTCAAAACAAATCAAACCCTGATAAGCTGCAATATTAGAAGGCCACATCAGGTTCCCCTCCTGTCAGCCAAAAGCAGGAAGCTAAAGCTGTCATGGGCAGAATCTCACAGAAACTAGACAAGTCTTTAAGTGTTTTTAAATCATATAAAATTATGAATTAATTAATTTTCCGATAAGATTTGGCAACTTGTTTTGTAAATCCCCATATGAAACTAAAACCTAAAGGATCCCAATTGTTGGAACAATTGTTAAATGCAGAATGTCTGGTTTTCACTCTCTTTAAGACAAACTGTCTCTATGTATGAAGGATATACACAGGGTGTATTTCCACCTGATTCCTGGTGTTCCTAGTATCCTGTGTACTCTGATCAGGATAAAGGACATATTGAAAGTGCATTTACAGATTGATTACAGATTGATTATGTAATTACAGGTCATGGGAAATTGCCATTAGATTATAAACAACCGATATACCTTACATTGCAAAATTACTTACATTCCAAATACGACTAGCGGCTTTCTGCTAAAGAGCCATCTTTAATTTTAGAATTTATTTTATACAAAATGAGACCCCATCATGTTTCAGCATTTAATTTTAAGGCACAACAGTGCTGATGTTGACAGGAAGTACCAATGTGTCCAAAAATCTGACATTACCAAAGAACTGAATGTGGGTGGAGAGTTCTAAAATGTTTTTCAATGATGCATTTCATGACTTGCATTAGCCTCCTGGCTCAAGTGCAAAAAAGAAAAGAAACAAATGACAGGCATCAAACACATCATCGAACATATCATCAGTGATGGAATTTGGGTAGTGTTTGATTTTTTTTAGGCCAGTGTTTGGTTTAGACATCGTAAAATTCGAAAAGCTTTACACAAGTCAAATTCCTCATAAGAAGAAGAGACTTAATAAATCTAAAATCTGAAAAATGTCACGTCAGCACAGCTGTTATGTAAGTCGTGGTCACATTTGGACTGCATTTAAGCTGCCGAATTGAGAAAGTGAGTCAATCCATTCACCTTGACTGTCATCAGAGCAAGCAAACAAACATTTAGCGATGAAAATTTCGTAATAAATAAAAAACAATCATTTTTCACCAAAGAATTTGGATATTTCTGCATATTTCATCATCTATTGGAGCACACTGCTGCCTGAGACCAGTTGTGCTGGATTGGTCAATATTTGGTCAGGGATAGATGGTTTGCTTAATGAAGTTCAAGGAGACAAGTGATGTTGTTTTACAAATAGCTGCTTGCCAGAAACAACCAGAGACTTTGAACTATGCCTCTGCATGTGACTTCTATTAATAGCAATTCTTCACGACAAAGGTCTGTCAAAACATGCCAAGCTGATGAACTGGGATGACTGATTGTCTGATAATTTGCTCATAGCGTGAAGAAATCTTACGTGTATTTTATTTAAAAATCAATAGCTTCGTATAGGACTACTACAAAATTACTATAAAACTCAAATTCACTGAGGTGAGTTTTTTTCACAGTTCACAGTTCATTTGCTCAGCCAGTGTATAACATCACTGTGTTGTTTTGCTGTACTGAAATATACTTGTGTACAGTCTTCAGTGTATGTCATCGCAAAAGATAAAGAAGAACCTGTTGAGTTCAGTATATAAATACAAATGAACAGATCATTTGCCATGTTTTATTTTTCACATTTGTTTCTTTTTTTTCCGATACATCTACGAATACACCAACATGCAGAACTGACAAGGAAATCTGAAAACAATCTGCCTGTCTATCCAGCTGCCAATATGTAGATTATGACAAATAATTACTAATTACTTATTTATAGTAACCCTTCTCATCATCATCATAGTGTAAACCTGACATGGAGGGCTGTAGGACTCTTTGCTTTCCTTTTCATATGCTGCCCAAAACCAAATACAATCAGAAGTGTTTTTAGAGCTGGACAGCATCATAAAATGTTTGACAAATATGTCATGATAAATATTTCTATTTTATATTTTTAATTGTAGGACATTATGTCCAGAAATAAATCTAGTTTCATGTGACATAAACAGTCACATCTATGTCTATTGGACCATATCAACACGTGCATTGTCAATGTCACAACCGTCAAACATGTAAAATGCTTTCCTAATCAGAAGCTGTGGCTGAACTTTGAAGTCTGTGTCCTGTTGAATGCAAGAGATGCTGCTTTTAAATCTGGCAACGCAGAGGATTACAACAGAGCCAGGGCCAACCTGAAAAAAGGCATCAGAAGAGCCAAGCTCACATTCAAACTCCCTATAGAAGAGCACTTCCACAACTTTGACCCCAGACGCATGTGGAAAGGCATTCAGACCAACACAGACAACAAACTAACACCTCGTTTTTAACCAACCAGCAGTGCCTTCCTACCGGACGAACTCAATCACTTTTTTGCTTGTATCGATCAAGGCATAGGACATTTCACCTCAACCGCTGACTCTTCTACTGCTCACAGTTGACTCTCACACTCTATTCAGCGTTTATCAGAGTGGATGCAGCTGGCCCGGGCGAAATAGTGGGATGTGTTCTCAGAGCATGCGCTGGACAACTGGCACAGGTTTTCACTGACATTTTCAACTTGTCACTGGCCCAAGCCACAGTTCCTACATGCCTGAAGACTACAACCATCATACTAGTGCCCAAGCACTAAGCTGCCGAATACCTAAATGACTTTCGCCCCGTTGCACTCACCCCTATTGTTATGAAGTACGTTGATGAACTAGTCCTGAATCAACTCACTGTAGGCGTACCACCTACACTGGACCCACACCAGTATGCCCGAACAGGTCGACAGAGGATGCAGTTTACACGGCTCTTCGTTCAGCCCTCACCCACCTGGATAAAAACAACACCTACATCAGAATGCTGTTCACTGACTTTAGCTCTGCGTTCAATACAGTCCTCTCCACTGAACTGATCACTAAACTTAGTAGATTGCAGATAGATTCTGGAATTTCTCACCAACAGACCTCAATCTGCTAGGTTGGGCAAACAGGTATCCTCAACTCTCATTCTGTACACTGGCATCCCACAAGGCCGTTGTTCTGAGCCCACTACTCTAATCCCTGTTCACCCACGACAGTGCTCCTCTGTATAACTCCAACATCTTCATTAAGAATGCAGATGACACCAGCGTGGTCGTCCAGATAATCAACAACGACGAATCGGCCTACAGGGAAGAGATCCGAAACCTGACAGCATGGTGTGCCATCTATCTATCTACCAAACAAGAACAATGTAAGAATTCCAGTGCACTGTGGTGTAAAGGGCAATGAAGGTAATCAAAGGCATTGTATATGTTTTGATCTCCATATAAGATATTTTTTAGCATTATTTTAAAAAAAGTAGACCTCCCCCACCTGACACAAAGTCAGTTTGACCTCTGATTTTAGCACAAAGGTGACTGAGTTGATAATGTGAAGTTGGGACTTTTCATTTATTTATTTATTTATTTATGAATCTGTACTAAGGGCCTTGCCTAGGGTCTCTCTCTCTCTCTCTCTCGTGTGTGTGTGTGTGTGTGTGTGTGTGTGTGTGTGTGTGTGTGTCAGAAAAACACTGCACAATGCAGGGATACACCCTGGAGGAGACACCAGTCTATTGCATTCATTTATTTGACCAATGCCTTTATTCTGATTGATTTACATTTCAACAGCTTAAAGTTAATTGTTTTTCCCCAAGGCCCGAAAAGTGGCTGTTTAGCATAATCAAGATTTGAACTTACAACCTTCTTTTCAGTAGCCTGTAGCTTTAGCTATTAAGTAAACATTGTCTCATTGTATGGAAAAAACACTTTAATTATAGGTAGAGTGGACCACCTAGGGTTAGAAGGCAATACGTTTACATTTGTAGAAGATGAATAGGAGACTTGTACAAACTAAATTTGCTCAGTGTACAAAGTTTGTTGAATGACCCTGACGAATCACTGTTTTATTTTATTTTTTTACTCTGCCCAAAGGGGTCGCTGTGGAATAAAAAAAGTATCCAATTTTTATTATTTTGTTTTAGGGCATTAGAAAGAAGCTACGACTGTGACATTTTTATGGGTCATTTTCTGACTGTTACTATGCCGTGTGTAAATCGTTGGAAATGAACCACTTTTTTAAAAACACTGTCTTCATTCATTTTGGAACTTTCAAAGAACCAATATTTTACCCTGACTGAGGAGAGGTTGTTTAGTGTCAGTGATTGTTGGTTAAAAGACAGTTTCTTCATTCAGCAGTGACACTGACACCACGTACATATTTGTGTATAAATGCTCTTTTTATTATATAAAAGCTTCACACACTCTCAGCATCCAGACATTTATTTCCTCTAAACATTCAGCTAAAAAAAGTAAAACTTGCCAAAGGTGTTGACTTGACTGACTTGAAAAGCCACTTGACTTTTTTGTTAGTTGGAGAATCCGTTCTTACCTCGGGATCCAGTTCATCCCAGAGCAGTTCAGTGGATTTTTTGTCTAAGTACCCTAACGGTCCACATATCCGGCAATTAAAATCATCCTTGTAGAGATATACCAAAAGTTCAGTTGTAATGGTCAAATATTTATTACTATTGTACCTCAAAACGAATCACTGACCACCATCATCATGCCCAATGACCAATAACTAATCACCATTGTTTCCACTAACCATTTTGTTTCACTGGTTTGGACTACTTTGGACTTTTTCCAGTGGTTTTCACTGATCACATTCCATTACCACTACTTAATTTTATCTGTGCTGTTTAAACCAATTTCAAAGTTTGTGACCAAAGTGCTTCTATTATTGAACTATATTCTGTGTTAAGGAGCAGATGGCCATTAGGGCCAGCAAGACCTTCTCTGCTGTTTAGATTTATTTCCATTGCTACGTATTAAAATATCCCCAAGCCTATTCCCTTCATTTCATAGCTTTTCTCTTGTTTGTGCTGCTTCTTAGGTTAGCTTCTATCCAGTCATATTTCAGCCATCACATCATGTGTTGCCAGGGTCAAGAAAATCTGCGTGAGGCCTTCAGCATGAACAATGCAAGTGGATGTAGCTTAAAGTACATGTCGTACTTGTAAAGCTGATGCTTTGATCAATAAGATTTAGAGCCATCTAGCAGGGGTCCAATAAAGATGCCATTTTCATGGCCTTTGATTGGATGGTCAGAGAGCGCAATAGTCAAAGCTCACGAAACAGGTCTGGAGCAAACTCCATAAGCTAAACGAAATTTGTGTGAATGTAATAGCTGTTTTTTTCTTTTTTTCCACATTGACTGATATAGGAGAAGAAACTGATATGGTCAGAGATATACTTACAAGCAGAAATGACAAAATTCCTTATATCCTTAACTCAAGTAGAAGTACAGATACGTTTTAAAACACTCATTGATACAAAAGAATTTCAAAATGTGTTATCTAATGAAGGTATCCAGGCTAAACAACCACTATATAGAACCCAAGCAGAGAAAAGATGATAATGATCAGGAATGTCTCGGTTCTCAGTCATGTTTTCATCGCTGACTCCCTCTGTCTAATCCATGTTAACCCCAAACTTCTTGTTGCCTTCTGCTCATTGTTAGCTTTGTAATCTAGACTACAACAGTGGTAGATTGAAAAGGCAGTGCAATGACAAGAAATAGGTTGATTGGCTGAAAAGGGTGCACGATGAGATGAAAAAATATTGATAAAGTCTAAAAAAAAAAAAAACAAAAAAAAAAACTGGTTTGAAAATGTAAGAAGTAGAAAGTACACATAGTTGTGTAAAGAAATTTAAAGAGTGAAAGTAAAAGGTTGTCCAAAAAATAGTGAAGTAATGATGCGAGAAGACAGCAACGAAGCAGTACAGCAACGAAGTACAGTATTATTATTTCCATTTCATGCAAATAAAATGGAAATAATAATACATTCAATTAATATGAAAGTCAATCTATGACATTATTTGGTGACAGATGATCTCTTGGTCCTGCATTTCTGATTGGCTCCTTATAAAGTATTTGATCTGGTATCCTCTGATTGGAATCAAATCCTGGGTATATTTGCTATCACATTGCGCCACATGCGCGTGGAAACCGGAAGTTCCCTCATCCTAGATTGTTGTTTTTGTTGCTAGCAGAGGGATTGTGGTGGAAAAAAAAACATGGCGACGTCTCGTCGCGCTTCTCAGCAGCAACACCAGAGTTTATCCTCCCCTCCGCGCATTGCCTCTAGTTCCCTCACCCCGCCTGGGTCCCCTCCGGGCGGCGGCGTGGCGAGTCTTTCAGCAGCGGTCGGAGGCGAACAGGACGCCGCTGGAGATGCGGACCCAAGCGCGGCCTCCTCCTCTTCCTCCCCAGCTCCGCTCCGCAGTGCTAGCAGCACTAGCAGCAGCAGCACCAGCACTAGCAGCGCTAGCTCTCCGAGCACCACCGGAGCCTCCAGCCCGGATTCACCCAGCACGAGTCCGACGGGGACCTGCGCGAGTAGCGGCGCTTTTCGGGAGCTCTTTGAGGCCTGCAGGAATGGAGACGTGTCTCGGGTGAAGCGGCTTGTGGACTCGGTCAATGTTAACTCTAAAGATATGGCCGGGCGCAAATCTACTCCGCTGCACTTTGCTGCAGGTAAACGACATTACAGCCCCTGTTTTACCCCCAGGGGTAATTCTCTGCTAGCTAGCAAGCTAACGCTAATCCAAACAGTCCGCTGGCTCGCTCCCAAACAGCTGAGATTCAGTTACATGTCTGTTTTCTAAAACCAGTTTCAGCGTTTTAGTTCTATACTTTCCCTAGTTTACAAACTATAAATTGTGTAGGTAGAATAATTATTTTGCACTAAATAAACACATATTTTAGGGTTGAATTCGATGGGGGTGGAGGCGGCGGCCACCCCAACATTACTGTACAGTTCCCTCAGATTTACTCTGCTCTTCTCCAAACTTGAAAACATGCACATCATGTGTACCTACTCTTTGCTTTCTCATGTCTAAAACACTGGTCTGGTAGTCAAGGATTCTTGCCATACATCAGAATTTAAATCAGAATTGTCTCGTCGTGTGTGTGTGTGTGTATGTGTGTGTGTGTGTGTGTGTGTTGGGGTTCATACAAAAACACACACAGACAACTTTCTAGTAAAGTGATTGAAACTGCCAGTTAAGTGAAAGGCGAAACTTACAATGCCCTTTTAAAGTTTAAAAGAAAGGCAATGTGGATAAACATTCGTTCACCGATTTCTCATAACATTTTTAAGCCACGGTGAACATCACAGATACAAGATACAGAAGAAAATGAATAAAAACACTTCGGATAGTAAACTTAAAAAAACAACAGAAACAACCGCAGACACTGTTTTCAGTTCCCATGTCAGCAAATCAACATGAGTCAGCTAAATTGCTCAGCGCAACATCGTTGCACTGAAAATCAGGGAGAAATATAATTTCCCAGAAATTGTTAAATTCAGAATCTTGTGCTCCCGGAGTGTATCGGGGAATTGCATTTGCCATATAACTCATTAGTTTGCCAGATTTTCCCGGTCTCTCGCGGATCGCACGATTCACCGAAAACTTCTAGGGAATTGTTTTGATGATGTTTTTTGTAGAAGTAAAATGTTAATACGGTACAGTTCGTATACATAAAATAACAATTTCGGGGTGGCGTCCGTTTATTGCGGGCATTTGTGCAGCTTGACCACCACAATAAACGGGGGATTCCTGTATATAAGTCCCTACTGAAAAGATGCTTCTGGATCAGTCACGGCTCACGCACGTAAAAATGATTTATTCAAAACTCTTTTCTTTTCACATTTTTACAGCCTTATCACAAAGGACTGTTTTTGAACTTATAGGGAGAAAACTAGTAGTGTGAAATCAGGCATTTTATATTTGGTCGTTTAACTTTTTTTGAACAGCCAAAACACCAAAGTACATTCAGCCACTAGTCACTATCAGTGGAATACAATCATAATAAAAGCACATGGAAATGAAAGTTGTTGATCAGTCCTTCACTTATTCACATTTTTTATATGCAGCCAAAAATAATCCCATGTTTTTTTTCTTTTCATTTCTTCCTCGCTATGCAGTCTTTCCAACATGCGCTCGTATGTAGCAATTTCAATCATCCTATCGATTATAAAATCAGACATTAAACCAACCAAAATAGCATGAGCCTCGTTTCATAGCACCACTGCAAAGATTCGACTGTCAGATTGGTCACTTCTACTTTAAACTCTGTAGATACTGTAAAACTATATATTATATATCATTGTCTTACTATATCTGTGCATATGTAAATATTTTACACTGCTACCAATGCACTTCTGGTTAGATTTTGTTGACTTGTACCGTAACTTGTGCACTAACATTAAAGATGAATCAAATCTAATAATAAAAAAAAGTCCAAGTTTAGGACCAGACATTGTAGCACCTTTTCGCAATGTTGTCTCCTATCCAATCTGAACACAGGCGTGAAGAGGAGAGCGTGAAGTGTAATTGAATCCTGTGTCTCCATCCTGTCTTCAATGGAAGATTAGTACAAGAAGTTCAGTTGGAAGTGTGTGATGGGGAACGAGGATCAAACGAGTTGTTGGAATGAAGGCCAGGGTTATATTAATAATAAATGCTTGTATATTAGAAGCACGCAGTTTGGAATGTGGAAACATGTTCCTGATTCGTGTCTGAATTTGTGTTCACTCACAGATGAGACGGGTTTTGTCGTTGATGTTCCTTGGCTTGTCTGTGTGATCTTAATCAGTTCATCATGTGGAAAGTCGTCATGTTAAACTGTAAGTTATTTAACAGCGTGCATCTCAGTGCTCACAGAACCGGACTATCGATTTTCACGGCACGTTCACGTCACTGCTCTGGAAGACTTTTGTTTGCGTCACTTCACTTATTTTTGCCAATGCTCCGATCAACAACTGAAAGTCCCGGCTGGTTTGGGGGGTTTCCGTGGTAACCTGGTTAACCATAACTAGCCATGGGCTTAAGTGGCCTTCTGAGAACGTAACATCACTGTAATCAGGCACGTGTGTTAGTTTGAGTGCACTTGTGATTTGACATACAGTTTTTAATGTGTACGTTTTCCCTCAGGTTTCGGAAGGAAGGACGTAGTGGAGCATCTTCTGCAGACGGGGGCAAACGTGCACGCCCGGGACGATGGGGGTCTGATCCCGCTTCACAACGCCTGCTCGTTCGGTCATGCCGAGGTGGTGAGCCTGCTGCTGTGCCAGGGAGCCGACCCCAATGCCCGAGACAACTGGAACTACACGCCGCTCCACGAGGCCGCTATCAAGGGCAAAATTGACGTGTGCATAGGTAAGAGACTCTTACTAACTCGAATTACTAACTAAAGTCCAGATTTCCCCAAATGTAGCTCATCAGCCAAGACTAGTTTGGTGTTTGGTTTACTTTTGAAGCAGCCCACTAGTGCTAAGTGTGCGATGTCTAAACTGTTTTGTTTCTAAACGTTAGCTGAAGGCTAGAGAAGCAACCATGCTGGTGAAAGAAATCCTGTTAGTGAGAACAAATTGGAAGTTTGGGGTCTCCATTTAATACCGGGCTGTACAGGAAGAATAAAAACCTTCAAGTGTTTTTGTATTATTTATTTGTTGACTTTCGCTGTCTGCAGCAACTGCAGCATTACGGTGAGCTCAGTTACGTTTTCATTATATATGTAATAATTTAATTAAATCATATATGTAAACTAGCATAGATTAAAATCCTTCCTGACCCTAAATTCGAGAACTAGAGCATGATGTCTTAGTTAGTTATTCTCGCTATACGCTAATAGTACCATATGTGTTGTTCTATATGCTACTTTTTAAGCGACGATGTCCACATTCATCTTGATAAATTCGTTTCCAGCTTTTTCTGAGCTGCTGCATGTTTTTCTTTGGGGCAATGAAAACTATTAGTAGTGTGGACTACGAACGCAGAGATGTTTAAAAACAATGGAGCGTTTTTAGTGTCGTGACGCCGTCATGTGACCCATTCAGCTCAAAAGCAAGCAAGAAAGTGGACACGTCCCAGATTATATTTTCAACCCAAACGAAAGGAACAAATTTGTGTGTCCTTTTTTTAAACATTCTGTGCATTTCCTCGATAATTGGAAAAATGCTGATGACGCAGACCAAAGTTTTTTAGGTCTCTATGCATGCGCAGTATAAGGATGCAGGAAAATGCAGTTCTCACATCTGTCCGGATTTCTATGGACGGAGCCGGAATGTACATAATGCTTTTAGCTTTGTGCTACAACAACGCAGAATCCTATTAGCCAACATATATATATATATATATATATATATATATAATATATATAAAAAATATTATATATATATATAATATACATACACACCACCCAATATTCTTCCAGGCAGAATGTAAGTCATGTGGCTTATAGTCCAGATAATACGGTACTTAACGAAGTGTCTCAGGACGTACAGGAGATGTATGGCTTTAATTTCTCACCGTTTTGCTTGAGGAGCATTTTTCAATAAGGGTTAACCATGTGTCATTTTTCTTGATTAGCACGTTTTTTTTTTTTTTATGTTACACGCTGCTTGGAAAATTAATCAGTTCTTTACTGCGCTGTGGTGATGCTTTTTATTTATTTATTTATTTATTTATTTATTTATTTATTTTTAATTGGTTTCTGTGGGTCATGATTCCAGTCTTCATTTTAACATATAAAACATTGCTTTTTAAACCTGTAAGTTTTCTGTGTGTGTGTGTGTGTGTGTGTGTGTGTGTGTGTGTGTGTGTGTGTGTGTTTGCTTGCCAGTTTTATATATCTGTAAGCATTGTTTTTAAAATAATGTGTCCGTGTTGCAGTTTTGTTATATATATATATTTTTTTGGGATTGCTTTATTTAAATTTAATATAGTAGTATCTATTTGTAAATAAATATATTTGTTTGATATTGTATCTCAGTTGGTGTTGTATGTTATGGTATTCTGAGTGGATATTGCTATGGACTATGCAAATGGTTGCTAATATGTTGCTATGGAATTTTATATGGTTGCTAGGAGGTTGCTATGGTATTTCAATTGGATCTTGCTATGGAATTCCAGATGGTTGCTAGGATTAATATTGTCATATTCAGTTCTCATCAGGTGTTTGAAGACATTTTGCATGCTGGAAGTGTCGCATGAGCCCAGACTAATGCTGAACAAGGATACACTTTTGTAAATACCCGAATATAAAAAACACACCCCAGTGCAGAATTAGTCTTCCTGTCAGTAGGTGCGTTTACACGGAGCATTGTAATCGGTTTAAAAGTCCAATCCGAAAGAAAATGCTCCATGTAAACTCCTCAATCGGAATAAAAACGCCCTCTTGAACTGAATGAAATCGTAATTGGTTTGAAAGGTTTGGGATAGACCTTTCTATAAACCCGAACAAAATAAAAAATTCTGCCATGTCAACCGCTAAACTGATTACTTCGCATCTACGTCATCACATCAAGAGGTCAGGGGTCGTCAAAAGGCAAAACACGCCGCAACACGGTATCCCGCACAGCTGGTATAATACTACCGCAACACGCATAATTAGGGGAATTGGATTTCTCACAGCCTTTACTTCCGGAGTCATAAATCCTTCTACCAGACCACACAAACACGTTAATGACCGGCGACTTATGCAAAAGTTTATTTTCCATTCCAGGTCAATAAACTCCAGCAATACAACCCGTTCCCAGCAGTCCTCACTATGGACCTTCATCCATATGCTTTTGCTTTTCGAAGGAGGAAGGGGTGATGAGATGCTCCGTATAAACGCAACCCCCAAAAAAAATCAGCAGCTTCCTGCACTTAGACCTTCCAGCAAGTGTCTTCCCACAAATATGTGCCGTTGCTTCATTAAGAGCAACACTTTGAATAAAAAGAGCACGGAAAAGAGAAAAACGGAAGTCCACGTTGCGGCTCCGGCATGGTGGAGGCGCATAGTTGTGTAGAACGTACTTGGTGACGGTAACCTTACATTTCCCCTTCACTTCAACTAGGAGACTTAAACCTGTTCCAGCAGGACAATACCACTGTGCACACAGACAGCTCATTGAAGATATCATTCACATGGGTGGAATGACGTGGATGATCTTCAGTGGCCTGCTATAGAGCTCTGACCCACACCGAATTGAACACCTTTGGGGTAAATTGGATCTCCGCCTGCACCACAGGCCTCCTCACCCTACATCAGTATGACTTTACTAACACCCTTATTATGGATGAATAAGCACAAGAGCCACAGTCAATTCCTGTGGAACATCTTCCCAGCAGAAGGCATCTTGGTGTTATAATAAGATGCCTTCTGTAAATAAAATAAAATTTGACACTTAATAAAACAAAACACTGTCTGGTAAATCTGAAGTCTGGACACCTGAGATAATCAGGTTACCTGTTCTGAAGGCTGATGTTACAATGCAGTTTTAAATTTTTTTATTATTGATCTAAAAAACTTCACTAAACACTGTTTCATTTAATATCTACAGCACTGTGAAAAAGATTCTGCTGGAGGTTTTCTGTTAAATGCATTTTCCATTAAATGATTTTCTTTTTATTATTTATAAGTCTTAGACGTAAAACCATGACATTTTATCTTTATTTTTTAATGCTGAAATTGTACAGTACTACTACATGGCCTTCTTGATTAAAAATACATTTTAATTGATGCCATTTAACATGAACATTAAATTCTGAAAAACCGTTCGAAAGTGTTCTCTTACTTTAGTACAGCGCTGCATTTTATAAAGAGAACCACTGCTGAAGTCAGCGCTCAATAGTAGCCCACTCAAGCCCACTCTCCAACCCATGTGAAGCACATCTTCATGGAGCTCATGCTGAAACAGGTTTGAATCTTCTTGTTCAAGTAAAGTGGAAATTCAATGTGTCCAAAGCCATTCTTTACAATTGATTGCCTTGAACTAAGTGTTTGGGGATGAACAACATGTGGTCTTTGCTGTCCATCGCAGTCGAACGTTAGGGTGTTGATTTTGTAATTGCAGGTGAATCACCTGAAAAAGAAAACGACAGGATGTCGAGTGGATTTACAGTAATCACCGTCTTTACAATCTAAATTCTTACCTATTTCCCTCTGCGTTGACGCTCCCCTTTAGCTTGCTAAAATCTTAGGTTGGCTAAAATGATTAGATCTGCGATCTAAAGCCTGCGCCTGTCCAGTGGGTTAGCTGGCTATTTGTCTAGATTTGAAGCCTGTCACCTGAGATTCAGTGCTCAAATATCCAGAGGAGATTCAGAGGGCAAACACTTCCTGTTTACAAAGATGAACCTACACAGCTAATTGCAAAGCCATGTGATGACATGCTAATTTACTGACATGCTGGTAGTCTTATAATATCGCCACATCACAGGTATATTATAATTGCGTATGCGCTCTATTTGCTTTATTTCCCATATCGGTTTCTATTACAACTATTCTTAGAAACGAGTTCCCTGCAATGAAGAGAGATTAGTGCTTTACCGTTTTCTCAGTCAGACTCCGCAGCTCTGGGTTTGTATTTCCCATCACGCAGCGTGCGTCCTGTAGGGGAAGGGAATGAAACAAGACATTAAAATGCTGAATAGATGTACCATTAGAAATGTGTTTTTTCCCTTTCAAGAACATACTTTGTTTTTTAAGCTTCAGCTCGACATCACTCTTTTTTTTTTTTTTTGGTCTACAAAATCAGATTTAGCACCACGTCTCGTACATCACTGTCAGCATAGGAGCTCGTTCACCTCAACCTTGTTTTTATGAGCGGGGCAGCTGGCGAACATCCCAACAGTAAAAATCCTACTCAGTCCCTTCACACATCGATAGTAAAACCAAGAAAGTGGGTTCGAGCGCGCGTGCAGTGTAAGCAATCCGCTGCTGTTGCTAAGGTCTTCCAGGTGGTTGCTAGGTAATTGCTGTGGTGTTACAGGTTGGTATTGTGGTACTTTACATCTTGATTATTAAGAAGCTAGTAGTTGCTGTGGAAACGCTGTAGCTGTATTTTTTCAGATTCACTAGGCAGTACTGTGGTTTTGCTTAGCTGTTGCTTTGTTACGGTACATATATTTCTGCAGGTGTACCAGGCGGTTCCCGGTGGTTAGGGATGCCAGAAGTCTCCTCTGGCATCTCAAGTTGTTAGTCATGTGCAACTGGTGGTGGCTAGGTTGTTGCTAGGCAGGTTCTATGGTATCTCAGGTGGTTTGTAAGGTGTTGCTAGGTGGTTGCTATGCAGGAAGGCTATTTCCACTCTGGATTTTTCATTATCGCGGCATTTGAACTTTGCTGGAAATCCCTAAGTAAGGCGCTAACCGAAACACCTGACCATTATAACTTACATTTGAAATGTCAGATACAAAAAAAAAAAGTGGTTAAGATCGTGATACCTGTCTCTCTTTGGCACAGTTGTAGTGCTCAAGCAAAAACTTTTCACAGGACTGCTAAAAAAAATTGTTATAGTGCATGAAATAAAGTGCTTTAAGTTATAACATATCAGATCTGTCAGATCCGAGTGCTTCACTCACCGCTGCTCTTTAGCGCTAATGAATAAATCATGCCCGCGCTCATTAGCGTCGCGTCCAGGCTCCAGTTCAGGAACTTCAGTCTGGTCTAGAGAGAGCTGCTGGAGAGGATTTCAAAAAAATCAGACGCTGTTTAATGTCAGTCTTTAGTTGAAAGATGGATGAGGCTGATGGAGGCAGTGGCAGTGTTTTAGAGGAAGGACACGTCAGGGCTTTTTTTTTTTTTTTTTTTTTTTTTTTTTTTTTNNNTTTTTTTTTTTTTTTACTGCCTGTGTGATAAACGATTCCAGCAGCTTCAGCTTCATGACACTGTGACTCTGGAGAAGATGCAGCCAGTAACCGTGCTCCTTCAGGGTTTTGTTTGTTGTAGCTGTTCAACAGCTTTCAGGTCCTTTGATTTTGTTCATATTTTTTTACGTGTCTCACACACACTCAAACACGTATATACTTTATGTAAACCAGAAAATCGACGAATTTTAGTTAAATGTAAATGCACCGATACGTCAAACCAGCTAATTTATTTATTTTTTCCCCCTCAAACGTCGATTTTAAACTGTATTGATGTTATGTAGTATAAAAAGAGGATGATGCGACACTTCTATAATCAGTATTCAGAGATCACCAAACTTGATGCGTCGGGAACGCAGCGACGCATGGAACTTGTTTCTGCTGTATCTCACGTCTTGAATGTGAGTCAATGCAGCAAAAAAAAGTGCCACCGAAGTGCAACATGAAGTGTAACTGATGCTTTAGTTGTAAAATATACGACGAAATGTTCCTAAAATCTACAATGAAAGAGACTTGATCCAAAAGCGCCGTTCGCACCAGGCATTAAGTCAAATACACACGTGATTTATGCGTATGAGAAATAAATAAGCACACGGCGCAGCAGCGTCGTTCTGTTCTGGAGAAATAATGACTGAGTGATGTCATACAACTCTATATAAAGTGAATGGGTTTCCTAAACGTCCTGAAGTGTTTTATTCCGCTTGTACTACAGCAAGACTTCAAACGATGAAGAATAGAACCCTGCAGGTGCGCTGGTCTCAGAACTGTTGTTATTGAAAAAAATATTAGTGATGCTGTTTATACAATAAAACAGTGTAGAGTTTGAGATTTACATGGGACTTGAACAGCAGTGCCTACTAATTGACTTCTGTATTCCTGCCACTCGTGTCTGTGTGTGTGTGTGTGTGTGGTTCGAGGGCAAAGGTTAACTTGAGGCTTCTGATTCTCCACCTAACCCTGAGGGCTGATGGATAGCCAGGCTGTGGGAGGCACGCCTGCGAATTTTAATCATCCCATCTCTGTCATCCTGCTCATTCCACTCGACAGCTCTTCACCCCAACACTTTCAGGACAGTTGTGTATGCAGATGTGCTCGCAGCAGCCCCATTCGTTCGACCGAGAAAGCCGCTGCGTCGCAGCACATCTGCAACTTCCAAAACCCCCTCGTGTTTCTTCTTTTCTTTAAAGCCAGGCGTCCTGCTTTGGTGTCGAGGTGTCATATTTCACAGCGCCACTGAGCTGGAATTTGTGTTTTTGCACTTTTTCTGTTTTTTTTTTGATGAGTAACGGATGACCTATGAGTCACCGAAGTGCCAGCAGCATCACGATAATGTGGAGAGCTGTGTTTTTTTTTTTCTTTTTGCAACAACGAGAAGTTGCAAGAGCTGCCTAGAGTCTTGGTGTTGAATGAAAACTCATTACACACATGCATATTAATGGAATCCTGGTGCACGTTCCTGTTTAGTGCGGTTTATTTGGACAGGTGAGGACACGGCATCCAGGTGACGGTTTAAACACCTGATCCGTGGTATTGCAGTGAAAAGGGGGTGGGAGCTGAAGGCAGAAGGCGAATCAAACCCGTACTGTGATTTGGGTTGTAAAAGTGAGCTGCAAAGCCGAGCATAAAAAAGTGCACAAACCTGCATCAAAGGACAAAGCCGTCTCCCTGATATAAACTCTCATCATTTATTGTAGGGATCCGCATCCCCGTACTCGAGGCCGGTGCGATTTGTACCACGATGCATGAAAGATACATATGAAGCAGTGCATTCCAGTTAAACTATGATTCCACCTATAATGATGCTGGTCGATCAGAATTCGATTTCATTCAGTGCAGTACGATGCAATGAAAAAAATTATGATGCAATGCAATTTAATATGGTACAGATTAGGGCTGTAACGATTCCTTTAATAATTAGATTCCAAAAATTCTGTTTAGTCCAATTAACTAAACACTGAGCACCGTGTTTCCCACGGACCATTATTACTGCCCGCTAAACTCTGGAGCGCTCTGGATAGGTAACACAGAAGAAAAAGAGATGAACGGGGAGAAAACAGCGAGAGGCGAGGAGACGAATCAGTTCATTTCAAATTAATTTTTATATTTTTATTTATTTATATGGTCGTTCAAAAAGTCCCTGTACATGGTCACTGCAGAGGGACACTTTGAACACACTGTATTTGTATTTGAATGTAATCTGGCAATAAACATTTTCGAAAATAAAAAATCATTATCAAGGAATTATTATTAGGAAACCCGTCTTATTTTCCCTCTCATTTATTATTGCTCTTTAATAAAGAAAAGGTAATTCTTATTCGATTACTCGATTAATGAATGGAATAATCATTAGTATAATCAATTACTAAAATAATTGAATATATAAAAATTGCCAGTCCTAGTACAGATCACTTTTAATGCTTGGGTTCAGACTTCTTAGTGACTTCTAACGCATGGCCCTTTCACAAACATTCCTTTGTAGTGCAAAAAAAAAAAAAGAAGTATGAAATGAAATCAGACGCTCTTTTCAGGGTTCTTTCTTGAAGATGCAGCTCTGCCTCTGCCATGTTAATCTATATTGTATGCGACTCTCAGGACACGCTGTAGTGTTGTGACATGGCAGTTATGCTGAAAGAACGCGCCTGAGTCTCGTTCAGGTTCAGAAGCACATCAGCGCTGCAAAAAAAAACGGCAAAACTTTCGAGATTTATAGTCTACGTATAAATATTATTAGCACTTTCTAAATTATAAATGTATAGCACATCTGCTAATAATTTGGTGTGAATAAATCGTACTTTTTGGTTCGTGGAATCACCTGGTGTGTGCAACTTCCAGACCGAAAAAGAACGAGTGGTACTCTGATTGAGAAGAGCAGATTAATAGGTGTGATCATGTGTTTAAGATTATATAAGTGTGAATCACTAAGCGTGTAGAGGTTTGGAAAAAGAAGATCGTTTCTAACACTACATTGATTGTGTAAGAGGGGCTGTAGTTATCTGATAAGAATTTTTTTTCTGTAATTAATTAAAGAGCAATGATAAATATATGAGAAAATAAGACGGGTCTCTTAAAACGAACGAGTTATTTGTTTCCTTTTTAAGAAAAATGTACATTTTATTGCTGAAATTGCAATCTGAGAAATCCGATTCGGTGCATTTAATTGACATATTACATTAAAATTCAAATACACACACACACACACATAATATAATAATAAAGAAATAGGGAAATGCACTGCACCGTGGTTTTTTTCTTTATGCTTTAGTTTGAAATGATCTCAAACATTCTATCGTTTGACCACATAAAAAAAACAAGTCCGTTGGCAAATGAACGAGGCTCCTCTGCTTCATCGGTCTTGTTTCCGTCTCCTCCTGAGCCGAATTGTTAGTGATCTTTTCAGGGATCAGAGGTTTGGTTTGATATCATGCAATTCTATTGATTGTAGCCCTTTTTTTTTTCAGTGTGTAAAGCTTTCCTGCACTTCATAGAGGGTGACGCTGTCTGATTGGCTGAAAATAAGCTGAAATTGGCAGGAAAATAAATCTAACATTTTTATTATTTTTTTTTTATATAAATGTGGTGGAAATGGGCATATGAATCTTTTCCTCGCCCTTCGCTGTTTTCTCCCCGTTCTATATTTTCTTCATTCTGCAGCCAGTGTTTACCTGCCCAGAGCGCTCCAGAGTTTAGCGGGTGGTGTGTCAGTAATAATGGTCCGTAGTGGTGTGTCAGTAATAATGGTCCGTAGTGGTGTGTCAGTAATAATGGTTCGTAGTGGTGTGTCAGTAATAATGGTTCGTGGTGAAACAGTTTATTTGTATACGAATTGCTCTAGCAATCGTTTCAGCCTTAGTGCCGTATATATCTTGTTGTGGCAGCATTCTCATCATCGCGTTCGCATTGCACGGAGATTATTAAGCACGGGTGTAGAAAACGGAGATCTGTAAATTGGCCCCGACATCTCACGTTGCCCACAGGTTCAGAAGCACATCAGCTCTGAAAAAAAAAAGGCAAAACTTTCGAGATCCACAATACGTACAAAGCCTTTCATCAATCCCTGTTATAGTGGTGATGCTGCGGTAAAAACCTTTGTTTCAGACACGACTCACGGCACACGCATCCACACGCACACCGCAGACATTGCGGCTTTCATTTATCACGCCGGACACAAGTACCTTTTTTTGCAGGAGGATTGACACAAGCAATGTGGCATTTTTGAAAAGCTGTTGTTCTCCTTATAGAATATTTTGCTCTTGAGTTTGTGTAAATGTATGAAAATGTTTAATATATATTTTTTAGGTATCAATAATGATGAATAAAACAAGTCATTTGTTTGAGAAGGAGGGAGGAGTGATGGCCCCCTATTAGAGCCACAACATGTTTTCAAATTGAAATTTGCTTTATTTACATAGGCTAATTTCTTTGCGATCTGAAACGGTGTTAACGAGATGCTAATCGAGGCGAGCGCGCCATTTGTGGAGCAAACATTCAGACGCCGAACGCGTCTTGGCTGATGCAGTACATTTGGGGTGAAAGGGAACATTGTGTACAGTCGGAATTTTCTTTAACTAGCAGTGATGGTGAGGTGGCAGGAGGCGTGTGTGTGCGCACAAGCGGGCGAGTGCGTGTGTTGTTTTTTGAGAGAGACAGTTAGTGAGAGGGAGAGCGAGCGCGTGTGAGCAAGTGTGTGTGTGTGTTTTGAGGGAGAGCGAGTGTGTGTGTGTGTGTGTGTGCATGCGCACGCTGGCAGCTGGAGACTGTGGACGCTGTTTATGTTGAGCTGCTCACTTGGCAGCGGGAGATAAAAAATCTGAGCGCACCGAATCAGCTGACTTCGTCTCCGTCTCCTCCCCGCGATCTCGCAGCTCAGCGCTCAAGTAACATGGGCTTTTCTGCTGGCCCGTGGTGTGTCGCTTCGTCCATTGCCCGCTTGTTGTGCGATGTGTGTGTGCGTGTGTGTGAGCGGGATGTCGAGGAGAGCGCTGGCCTCGAGCCTGTGCCTGCCTGAGTTACGCTACTGTCTGTGTTTCCCCTGCACAGTACTGCTCCAGCACGGCGCCGACGCCAACATCCGCAACACCGACGGCAAGTCAGCGCTGGACCTGTCCGAGCCGTCCGCCAAAGCCGTGCTCACCGGTAAGTCAACGCAGCCAGCGTTTCTCTTTCATCATCTGTCCATCTCTCTTCTCTCTCTCTGAGTTTCTTTCCATCTGGCTTTCAAATGTTCCCTGTTTGTTTTGCAGCGTGTGCATTTGTGCATGTAGATCTTTCAGTTCTTTTTTTTGTCTCTTTCTTTCTCTCTCTCTCTCTCTCTCTCTCTCTCTTTCTTTCTTTGTGTCTCTGTAAATGTTTGTAATGATGCTCATTGATGTTTTTGTATACGCATGCAGCAGGAGTCTCTCTCTCTCTCTCTCTCTCTCTCTCTCTCTCTCTCTCTCTGTCTCTGTAAATGATTGTAATGATGCTTATTGATGGTTTTTGTACACGCATGCAGCAGGAGTCTCTCTTTCTCTCGCTTCTTACTGATGTTCAGTGTTTTTGTCGATGCACACAGCAGGATTCTCTCTCTTTCTCTCTCTCTCTCTCTCTCTCTCTCTCTCTCTCTCTCTCTCTCTCTCTCTCTCTCTCTCTCTGTGTAATTGATTGTAATTATGCTCATTGATGTTTTTTGTACACACATGCAGCTGGAGTCTCTCTCTCTTTCTCTCTCTCCCCCCCTCTCGTGTCGTTCGCCTTGTGTCTCTCCTCATCCACGTTCTCCCCACGTTTACTCCGAGTTGCATCACATCTCGGGTGTTAGTGTCGGGCCGTAACAGAGCAGCCGTGTGTAATTGATCTTCAAGATTAGTCTCCGTCTTGCATCAACAAGTATCCTCATCGTATGCGAGGCCGTGAAGGAAAAAACTCGCCTGTTTATTTTTTTAGGAAAATTTTATCATTAGGGTTTTCACTGATTGTTTTTTTATGATTAAAAAAAAAACGAGCCAATCATAAAACGGCTACAGTACAGTCACCTGTCTCAGAGCACCACAATGTGATACTGCATTACATACGGATCTGAAGTTAGTGCTGCTTACTGCAGAGCTTTCACCTGATATTAGCCAGTGTGTTATGGATGTTACAGTAAACGTTGCCTGTGTGCCAAATGGACTTGGTGTTGGCATAAATAACAATAACATAAAGCTCAGGGTCTACAGGAGCGAGGCAGTACGCTATTTCCTTTATAAATGCATTTTAGTTTCTTTTTTTGGGCTGTACGTTTGACTTGCTCTCCCTTCACCCTGACTCAACGCGCTACAACGGCTTGTATATAAACAGTAGCCTACCAAGAAAGATTGTTCACGGTCTTCCTCCTTCCTTTTACAGCTATTTCTCTTGAGAGTTTATCTTTTGGCATCCTCGTACGATTAAAAATCACCCTCGGTGAAGCTTTTCTCCCGATGCCGTGCAGCTCAGAACACAGGTGAAGTGCGGTGTATTTTTTTTTTTTTTAGGCAATTTAATTGGTCTAATGTTATTTGGCTTGAAGTTTGTGAAACCAGAAAAAACCCAGGGAAAAATCCATAAATTAGCCACTTCGTTGTTTAAGCCATTGTTCAAAGCGCGGGGGGAAAAAGTAGCGGCTTAAAGTCCAGAAAATATGGTAAACTAAATTCTTATCCACAGCATGGACAAAGGTTTGTGGACACCTGATTATAAGATTCGTATGTGTTTTTAAACATCCCATTCCACATTTAGTGTGATAATTTGCTGTGATTTTAACCTCCACTCTTCTGGGACGATGTTCCACTAGAGGGTTCTTGTAGAGATTTGTGCTCATTCAGCAACATGGTTGTAAGTAAAGTCAAATATTGATTGAGTTAAGATCAGATCTCTCTAACAGGCCACTCAAGATCTTTTACTTCAAACCATGTAAAGCACATCTTCATGGAGCTCGCTTCGTCATGCTGGAACAGGTTCGGGTTTCTTCGGGTGAAGGGAAAATTCAATGCCAACACATCCAAACACAGGAAGGTAACAGGAGGGTAGATCCTAGTAGTAGTAATAAATGTAGCTGTTCCAATATAATGTACATGTAGCATAGCTAAACCTGAGGGGCATTTTTCATCGATCATTCTAGAGTGGAATAAACGCAATAAGTGCGGCCGTATGGTTGTAAACTCTAAATGGTACTGTTTTAGGTATTTGGCGATTTGCTGTGCAGCTTTTGTCTCACTGATTATTGTTAACACGCAGCACTTTTTTGCATCTTTGAAATCTAATTTCATGTTAATGCACGAGTTGATTACTCAGGTTGCTGGTTTTGTAAAGCTGCAAATAATAGCAGATAAGCAACGAGTGGTTTTTGTTTATATATTTATATAAATATGGATAACGTTTATACACACGCATACGAGCGGCTTTTAGATGAAAAATGACTTGTACGGAAACCTGTAGGAAGTTACTGTCGAAATACACGGATCTTCCCATATTCCTGACCAAATCAACAGTTTACTGCTCTAATGGACGAATAGACGAAATACAATACCAAAAAAAAAAAAAAAGACAAGTATTCGGTGTAGATTAAAACAAACTCTTTTCTCAGTCTCCTGGTTTTCTTCAAATGTTCACTTTTCATTCTATCATTAATGACCTTCAAAAAGGGCAGAAAAGTGTTAAAAAAATCAATAAGTCAAGTCTAAAAAAGACCAGGACCCTTTCTTTGTTTTTTTCCTCTTTTTCTTTCAGTCAGGCTGAAATGTTCAACTAGCTTACATTTTTTTTAAATAAAGACTATATTTATAGATTTTCTTGTGGGCAAGACCAGACCAAAGAAACAACCATCTTTCTTTCTTTCTTTCTTTCTTTCTTTCTTTCTTTCTTTCTTTCTTTCTTTCTTATATGCTGTGTTTTTCTGCCCACAATATAATTTTACAGATGTCGCCAGGTTCGTTTCCCAAACAATAAACAAACGAATCCAATCCGAGCCCCTGATCATGACTGGGATGACGTAGATTCTTATGACCTTTTGCGCACACCTGCAACCATAGTAATACATCCCCTGTTTGTGCCTCTTTTTTTTGGGTCCCCTCCATCGCTGTGCCAACCTCTGAGCTCTACCCGATTCCCTGTGCGCCATTCTTTCTTTAAAAAAAAAAAAAAAAGAGTGCCTTTTGTTAGGGTCTATATTTGTATATGTTGTGTATTTGTAACAGTATCGAATATATTCATTTTTATTTGTTGAGACATTTTAATGGACATTGCCTTGAAGCAGTTTTACAGAGATGAGGGTTATGAAGTTGTATAAAAGAGTGGAGAAGTTTAGTGCCTATAAGATCCTTATAATCGTTAGTTTTTCCCTAATGAGCGGGCTAGTGTTGACTGTGGCAAGGAAAATCTCCCTGAGATGGCATGAGGAAGAAACCTTGACAGGAACCAGACTCAAAAGAACCCGTCCTCGTCTGGGTGGCACCTAATGTCCGTTCATTATAGTTCCATCATTGTTGAGGCGTGCAGTCATCAGCACTTAAATGCAGAACACTTCAAGCGACCTGTGGTCCATTGTAGTGGACTTTTTAAAATTAATTACAGTCAAAATCCATTCTCAAAGTTCATGAGTAATTTATCCCGAATAAAAAATAAACCTTACAAAATGCCTCAGAAAGGAAAACGCTATTGAATAAAAAGGCTATTTACCTTGCTGTGAGCTTGTTTTAGTTCAATAATAAAAAATAAAAAAAATTAAATATTTCACATTTTTTCTTTAAATATGATATAAACATTAAAAAAATATAGGTAAAGTAACATATGAATTAATAAAATAAAGTATACAAGTATATTAAAACGTCATCATTCGGTTTCTCCCATTATGGGTTGCCACAACGGATCATCCTTCTCCATATCCCTCCCTATATATATATATATATATATATATATATATATATATGCACACACAATAAAAAAAGTGTGTATTCATGTGTGTATATACGTATATACACACATGAATTAAACAGAAAAGATGGATGGATTTGTATGACAGTACAGATTAATATGACTGTGTGATTGTGATCCATATGCTGGTATAATTTTTTTTTTTTTAATAAATGGACAAAATAGTAGTGTAACCTCAACCACTAGTTTGTACTTGACAGTTTTGTTTTTTGTTGATCATGATTGAGGCATAATTAGGATCGACTTGGAAAGTCTATGCTCACATAAATAAGTTAGTAAACAAAAAAATAAAGACAGACCACTGCCTGGCTCTCATATCAAACAGAAGGTGCTTGAGGGTCGAGGGCAGTGCATCACTCACCATGATGGAAAAATCAACTTCGAGCTCTACTTGAGTAGTAAATGCATTTAGAGCTGCTTCCATTCAATGAAGGCATCTGCCTTGAACTCAGATAACAAACAGCTATTGAGAGACTCGCTTTCACATTTTGGGGATAATAGCAGAAGAAATGCACTCGCCATATTGCGCGCGTGCGTATAAATAGCGTAAACCGTCCCTCGCCAGCCGCTCGAGCACTTCTCATAATTGTTATAGATCCACTTTTCTTATTCCCTGCAGTTTTTCGAAGGCACTGTAGCACGCTGTTGCAGCTTTGAGGCAAGATGACTGTAATAGACTCCGGTTGCCATTTATCTTCATCATCATCATCATCATCATCGCCATCACCCCCTCGCTCTTTACTATCCGTCACATTTTGCGGTGTGCACAAAATGAGAGCTGTAAATCTTCGAATCCGGCGCTTCCTGCAACTCTGAGTCTTAGGGTGAGCGGCTCAAATGCGACGGCTGTACGTACATGCAGAAATCTTCGGCAGTTGTGGTTTTAATAGTTAAGGCAAAAACTGAGCTAGAATTCTATACCTCATCGTGACTTCCTGATTTAATCTTTTTGACGACAATCATAATATAAAAATATTACGGACTTTCATTTTCTTAAGGTTAATGAAAGACTCATACGGAATACAGTCCCGTGCAAAAGTCTCAGGCCTCCATTAGATTTGTCGGTTCAGCAAAGGTTAAACGGCTGTACGTGGATATTTTTCAGTTTCTTTAGTAGAATAAAGTCAGAAAATACATTTGTATGCAGTATTAAAAAACCTGAAGAAAAAGACTTTAGCACTTTAATAAAGCAATGGCAGAAACCTGGCTTTTGGAAACCTAAATGAAATGGAACCATGATGAACATTGCTAACACATGCACATGTCAAAAGGACCACTGTAAAAAACAAAGGTTTGGTGCAAGATATGCTTGAGCAGTACATACACATGTTGTAGAAGTTGAATTTATTGGATGCTTCATAAACAGACCAATCGCATAATTCCACTCAAAATGCACTTTTGTGAGATACTGAGCATACAGACAAATAAGCATGATTGCTGTTGCTGTCAAAAATAAAGTAAACAAAAAGGTCAAAAGATGAAGTGAAAAGTAAAAGACCAGTTAATTTCCTAAAACTTTCTATGGAAACCTATGTAAATATCCAAGTTAAAAACTTACCACCAATTCAGGGGATTTTTGGCAATTTACAAAAATTTATAAGAATTCATTCAAAATCTAGGGAAATTTATACAAATTGTATTGTATACAAACATGAATAGAATAGTAAAGCTGCCAATCAAAATAAAATATTATTTAAATTTATTAAAAATGTTTTATTATTTATTTATTTAAATGAAAGTATTTAATGGCACGAGTGTCACGAGTTAACGCTGAAAAATGTTTAAAAGTAATGACTGGGTTTTAATTTACGTAAATCAACAGGATACCAAACAGATGGTCCCCTGGTGGTCTAGTGGTTAAGACGCAGCGCTCCCACCGCTGCGACCCGGGTTCGATTCCCGGGTCAGGGGATTATCCCCAGCCACTCTCAGTGCCGGTCTCAAACCCGGATAAATTGGGGAGGGTTGCGTTAGGAAGGGCATCCAGCGTAAAAACATGTGCCAAATCCAACGTGCGGAGGATCCGCTGTGGCGACCCCTAACGGGAGAAGCCGAAAGAAACTTATAACAGGATACCAAACAGAACTTTTGCTATGTTTCCACACGGACAGTTTTAATTGCTGGAAGCAATCATCATGGCGGATTTTGGAGCTCGATTTAAGGCTTGGCGAATCAGTAAAACTTTCCGGTGGAGTTTCTTTTTTGAAGTTGATCTAAGTAGATTGTTTATTAATATTAATTAATAATCTTTTTATTAGTATTTTAATTTCACCTCTTATATTTATAAAAAAAAAAAAAAAGAGATGCACGCTGCATTAATGGCACATACTAAATAGTGTAGTCAAAATTTTGCATTATTAATACGTTACATACATTTATGTTAACTTTCAATTTTGTTGCACAATATTGTACAAACATCACAAGGAAGTTTTAAACATAAATGTATATAATATTTATCATGTGATACTCGTTGCGATGGACATTTTCTGCCGTTATTTGTGTTTTTTATGAACTTGATTTAAGTTCCTTGTTATAGGCTGACATATATATATGGAAAAAACTTTAGGAAATTGCTGGTCAGCCTATAACAAGGAACTGTTGGAGGGAAACCAGAGAACCCAGAGGAAACACACAGGGCCATGGATAGAACATGGTGGATTGAACCATGAGCCCTGGAGCTGTGGGGCAACAGTTCAGTGTGCTGCACCAACATGTCCTCGAGTTCATTAAGAAGAAAAGAGAGCGTGTTTATGGCATTTAATAGCCTTACTCCTTTCTAGCCGCGGTAATTGGAGTGAAACCAGTGTGCTGCACGGCACGTCGATGTTCTGTCTGATTTAACAATCGATTTAATTATGTTGACTAATTGTTGCAGTTCTACTTAAATGTGTGGGCAACACACACACACACACACACACACACACACACACACACAGAGTAGCATCTTTACATGCCAAACCATCGAAGTGCTATTTTAAAAGCCGCACATGCACAGAGAATAAAAGAAGCGTGCTATGTTAATACGCGGATTGAGTGACCCGCTGACTCTGTATTGATTGATGGTTTCTGAGCAGACGGTAATAAAAGTTGTGCGCATTACACATACGCTCCTGTTTCCTGCTAACGAGACGAGAGCGCGAGGCTCGGTAACACAAGGCATCATCTGTAGAAGTGTTTCTGAAAACCCACTTCATTACAAGTGCTGTTATTTGTCTTTTCTGCCCCGGTACACACTTACAATAAGCTTTGTGCTCACAGGTTGCGTTTGACCTTCTAAATAACGGCACCCTGCTGCGGCTTGAAGCTCGGTGGACCGTTGTGTTCCTCTGCAGCGGGAGTGGGAACACAGAGCCATGCTGTTCAGCAGCAGCAGATCATCATCTTTAAGAAGATAGATATAAAAAAACATTGAGTCGGCGATTAATCGTTCTTGCAGACGTTTTTTCACGTTCTACTCGAACACTTTAAGTGGAGGGGAAAGATGATAGTGTCTCGTCTCTCAGCCCAATTCTCCTGTAACCTCATTTATTTATAACTATTGAAGAATTGCTTTGACGTGACGGCTGACTGCATGTTGTAGAAACGTGTGAATGGATCGAAAATAAGCAAACGCTTTTGTATTGAAAATGAGTTGGTAGTGCAATTTGAAATACATCACAATAACTTTTTTTTCCCTGCTGATTGCTAGCTGATCAGCTTTCACTAGTGCATGTTGCCCATGTAGCTACGGTCTTGCTGAAAGCTGCAGCTCGTCAAGTACCGACAACTACTTTACTGTTCTGTTCAGATTGTAACGGAGCTTGATTGGGATTTGATCATATATTTTGCATTTATTCATTCGTTGTTTGTTCTCGAAATTCATTCACCTAATATGTAATACGAGTCAACATTTAGTGTATGGAAAAGGGAGGGGGCACCACCCGAGACTTCTTGTTTGTTCTCCTTCGATTCAAAAGGAAAAAGTGGTCAGGAGTTAGTAAACAAAGCTAATTGTGCTCTAAGAGGATCTACTTCTCTGTAGTTATGAGCTGAGAACCTGGTTAAAAAAAAAGCCCCAGGTAGCCTTGTATCCTGAATTTCCACCCCCCGTCGTTATCTGACTGAGCAATCGATCAAGCATTATTTATTACAACAAAAAAGGATTGGCATTAGCAGAAATGCTAAAATGGACAACCTTTAAAAGACAGGACACGCTCCTCAGCTAAACCGATGCTTTCAAATAGTGCAACTCCTACAAGATCTAAAGATCTGCTCTGTGTCCTGTTAGTGACTAAACAATGCTAAGCGATGACGAAGCCTGTGAAGCGCAGACCTACGTTTCTTAGCAAAACGGAGCGTTTATACCAAAAAGAAACGAAAACATTGAAGTGTCTCGATTACTGATTACAACGCGGAAGAAAGCTGAGGTGCTGCCCAGTCAGCTGTCAATAATCAATTGTAAGACGAACACAGCTAGCGAGCTAATCATGGCCATTATTAGCATCTACTGGACACGTGATTTAGCTCGTTATTTAATGAAGATCTTCGGCTTGGGATAGTCAGGTGTCCTTAAACCTTTGCTCTCACAGTGTAAAACTCCTTTAATGCTTTTATTCAATTAATGGCAGCTTTCGAATGTTCGACAACAATCTGAACGCAACCTTCCTGTATATAATGACGCGTCATAATAAAGTTCTACATTCCCTTTAGCGTTCAGCGCTACCACAGTCCGAGCAAACGACTGGCTTCACACGCGCACCGTGCCTTCAGCATCACACACACGGCCTTCAGCTGAAATCTGCACAGTGTGTGCCGGCAGAGACTCACTGCTTTCTCACCTTCTAATAAAGCTCTGGAGATTGCTGGAGTTTCTTCTATTTGTGTGTTTTTTTCCCTTTTGCGCCGAAGCGTGCGCTCCAGCACTGACAGAGACACATGACCCACAGACGACCCATCGATCGGAGCTGTTTATTCTCGCTGCTGCGCGGGGAGCACTGAAGGCTTCTATTCAGCTCGACCTGTAGTTGTTTATCGATGAATAATGTATACCGCACTTAAAGGGCTTTATCCACAGTGTACGCACGCGATGCACGGATCATCCTGAAAAACAGCAAACTGCTCAAGCTGTTAACAGTCACCGATTGATGTAGCGTGTGTTTTACACCGGCGTCTACGGTTTTTGGTAACGTGGCGCAGCCAAACGCATTATGTAAGAAATAAAATGCATCTTGTGCTGTTACGGAAAAAAGAATCCACAGTCTGGTGGTGCGGTGAAGCCGGTGTGATTTGTAATTCATTATTGCTGGCCATTCCATTTATTGCTCACATGCACTGTATCAGTACACAGTACAGGATCTCTACCTCCCCCTAGAGGAACTAAAGCATTTGCAGCTTGCCATCTTACAAAAAGATCTTTCTCTTTGAAAGATAAACCAGGACATCTGAGATCTTTGTCAGGACACTTTTAACAATTATTTTATAACGGGTTCACATGGAGCGTTCGCCGTTCAAGTCCCTGCTAATGCGCTGTTACTATGGTAACAATAATACTTTACAGTAGAACAAGCATTTTAATAGAAACCTCTGATTTGCAGCTGCATTCCTCACATGGCAGCTGTTCTGGAACCTTAGTCAACAACTTCTGACCAATCAGATGTGAGAATTTTACAGCACTTTGTTGAATACTGAATAGGTCTTTCATTCTTTTTTTTTTAATTTTTTTTATTCACCCATATAATGAGTGCACACGCACACGGATATTGTCGGTGTTGCTCTGTTTGTCGAGAAAAGGCTGCTCGCAGATGATTGGCAGGTCGGGAAAAAACTAGAATTAGTCGCTAGCTTTGAATGAGCTGAAAATTTTTGTGCCATAAAAAGTTAGTTTTTTTTTCTTTTCTCCCCGGACTGTACAACAGCACATGCGAATCTCGCTCTTTTATTTTTCCGCCGATAAATCGGATCAAAAAAGTAAACCAGTTCTACTATTGGCTGATTAATTGGTGCGTAAACAATAGCGATTAATATTGCAGCTCTTATCACATGGCCCAAGGCTGTGGAAAGTGTTGGGGTGAAATGGCTGAAAGCGGTCCAGCAGAAACACGGAGGGAACAAGCGGAAATAAAAGGAAGCTAATCCAAGTAAAAAAAAAAAAAGAACAGCAGAACAAAAACCGGAAAAAGAAAGGAAGAACTCTGATTAGAGGAGAGAGCACATGTTCCCGATGTTCTCGCAAGGAAACTAATTTATTTTTGCTGAGGAAGCACACGGTGAAGGTTTTCCGAGCGTGAGAGTCCCCCGTCTTAAGCAGCGCTCATTTCAGTTAATCGCTTTGTTTAATGGTATTGAGAGGTCGCTTTCGAAAGGAGCCGAGCAGATCAATCCTTTGTTCCTGGATGGAAATGTCTCTAATCAGCTTCAGCTTGGCACGCCAAGTGTGAAGCGCCGTTTCTAAACTATTCAATTATGACTTAGATGCTAATAAAAAAGCACTGACACGGCCGGAGGATTCGACAGAGCTGACCGGTGGTGTCCAGCTTAGATTAAAGGGGCAATAAGGGATCGTGAAGAACGAGCAGAACGGATCGGTCCATTTCTCTGTGCAATTTGTATACAGATCAGTGCATCAGTGTTCTTCCAGGGTCGCCGTGACTATAGAGCATAGAGACGCTGTACCGTATTTACATTTTGCCATTTAAACCCCTCATCCAGAGCGAATTAAGGAGTTTAAGGGCCCAACATGAAATTTCTGGGATTTGAACTGGGAACCTTTTGATCAGAAGTCCAGTGTTTTATCTACTGAGCCACCACTTCCTATGTGACCACATACACACGCACCTATTTTGAAAAAAAAAGCCAATGAATTTTTGAATGAACGCTGACTTTGAAGCGAGACACCTGCACAGGGAGCCCTAAAAGAAAGTTTGATCTCAAGCAGATGTTATAATAAAAGCTTTTGCTTTGAAGGGCACCTCAAAAACAGTCCATTTCGGACGTTTTGCTTTTGAGATGAATCGTTAAATCGGCTCTCGAGATCCGATTTCTTACCTTTTCACTCAAGGATTGTGAAAGCTGCGCCTGCTTTTATTGAGAGTATGTTGGGATTACAGCGCCCCCCTGTGGGACTGAACCCACTGTGACACACATCTCTTTAAGTAAACATCCTGACTGTTTAAGTGTTTTATAAATAAAACCCCAACAGAGGAAGACAGAAGCCGTCCTTAATATGGTGGAGTCTCACGCGCACAGCAGTACAGGCGCGAGTTCAAATCATGTCATTTAAAGCTACTCGGTTTGAGGTGTGTGAGAATTGAGCGTGTCCTCAGGGGGTGCACGTGCCGGGGTGTTATGATCGAGCGATGCTGAATTAGATGAGATTTATTTTGATCTGGTCTATAGTCATACTTTCTGTTTAATATACAAGAATTTACTCTTGGAAAAACCCTGTAGTAAGTTGTGTGATACTGAATACAAACGTCATATGTCTTATAATTATGGATGCAACAACTAATCAATACAATCGATAATAACATAAATGTTATAATATTTGTAGAATTGTAATTGTCTATTATGCAAGGGGTGGTATTATCTATAACACGTAACGTGAGTTGCCCTAAGCAACTCCATGGGTCCATGTTGATAATCCAATTGTAAAGGTGTGTGTGTGTGTTTGTGTGTGCGTGCAAAATACATAGTAGTCTAATGTAGATTGGATTTTTTTTGTTGTTTTTTTTATTTTTATTAATTCTTACTTAACAGAAAAAAACACAATAATACAGAGTTAAACCTAAATAATAGTGTTCATTGATCATACTAATAAATCAAAAAATCAATAAAAAGGAATCTGTATTTTTAAAGAAGAAATAAATCTCAGCCAATCATGAACAGTTTATTTGTCTCTCAGCCTGTTCCATTTCATACAGTAAAAGTAAACCAGGTGTTTTGATATTCAAGTGTGATCAATTATAGTAAATACCTTTCTTTAGGCTTCTCCCGTTAGGGGTCGCCACTGCGGATCCTCTGCATGTTTGATTTGACACACGTTTTACGCTGGATGCCCTTCCTAACGCAACCCTCCCCATTTATCTGGGCTTGGGACCGGCACTGAGAGTGGCTGAGGATGGTTCCCTGACCGGGGATCGAATTCGGGCCGCAGCGGTGAGAGCGCCGCATCCTAACCACTAGACCACCAGGGAACCGATCAATTATAATAAATGCTATTTTACAAGAAGTACGCTTGAGAAAAAGGAAGCGTCACCACGAATAAAAGTGTCTTGTCGGCCTTTTACACGTAGTTTGTGTTGTCGGGTCTCCAGCATTGGCATGTTAATAAAATGGAAAGTGTGATGTGGCCTAGGTTTTAGCCAATGATCTTTAAGGTTCACCTGCAACTTCTGTGGCCCAGCCTACTGCTTCTATCAATCGTAGATAGAATTTCTTGTGTGTACAAATTATTTTTTTTTCCCTCATGCATTTCCTACATAGGCAGTATTTCAGAAAAGAAATAGCAGAACATTTGAGAGAGTTTTTCTGATGTGTGGTTTTACTGTGAGCTAAAATGCGTAGTGAATCGTTTTTACAGGCAGTAAAAAACACCGGACTGGGCAGTACGCAGCTCTTTTCCTGCTCTGTTTGTAAACCCCACATTGTGCAGATGAGCAGGAATGCAGTTGAGGGTGCAGATGAGCATGTGATGTAGTTGAGTGTTCGGGACACGTCGCGAGCGCTCTGGGAAAGCTGCCTGGATCCGGCCAGGTGCTGCTCCTCACCGTCGGCTTTGGGAGAGAAAACGAGCCGATCGGAGCCGCTCACGTCCCCCGGCTTACGTGCAGAGCTTTCTCGAACTTTTTTTTAAATGAGTCCTCTGTGCCGCCAGATCAGGATGCAGCTCTGAGAGAGACGTCCCGTGTAAACAGGCTAAAGCCAGCGCGAGGGAGCCGGGACCCGGGGATGAGAGGAACTCAATCAATAGCCGTCTTTACTGCCGTCTTCAGGCTTAGTGTCTTTTACAGACGGTTATCGGATTTTCACAGGGGATTTGCACTTTCCTTAGAAATGAGTGAGAATGTAAAATATAGACTGGCGCACGTGTGCACACACACACACACACACACACACACACACACACACACACACACACAGAGACCAGTGTGATGCCTGTTTTTTTATGAGCTAAAGATTTCCTGCACTTTCATTTGCTTGTATTAATCCGCTAAATCTCATGGCCGGAATGAAGAGGATGAACCTCATTACAGCAGGAACATAATCCTTTTAGTGAGCCTGCGGTCCGATTTTATTACAGATCACAAGCGGGTTTAGTTGAGCGCTGTGACTGCAGGAACAAGAAGCCCACGTTCCAACTGGAACACTGTTCAGAAACCTATAATCCGAGCAGCACAACACAAGTACATTTTTAAGTACAAATTGCCATTTTTTCTTTTCTTTTTTTATTACCAGTTTATATAAATTCAGTCCCAATGATTGTGTATTCTTTCAAACATTATTCCTTTAGAACAGGGTTTAATAAATTGCAAGTTTTTTTTTTTATTATTATTATTATGATGATGATTATTATTATAATATTTGTTTATACAACAAGCTGTTTTTATAGTAACTATTCAGTCACTGGGATGTGTATGTAGAAGGCACTATGGAAGCAGTTCAGAAATACTGTGTAGGTACTGATTTGTTTCATGTTCCTCAATGCGGACACAAAGTCTCCACTGTCTGCGCTTTGTAACTGTCCGGGCGTTAAGTATTCCCCCGCGAATGTCATTTAGACCTTTTTCGTTAATAATAATTAAAAGGTTTGACTAGCAGTGTTCACTACAACTTTGTTTGCAAATTAAACTCATCACAAAAGAAATAAAGTGACGAATCACCTAAAAATAAGTGCCTCAATTAATCTTAATGTATGAAGTCATTTAAAAGCTGGAACGTTTAAAATAAATTCTTTCATTTTGCGCGTCTTCCAATAGTAGTGTTGGAATAAAGGAGGAACCTTCCACGTAAAGGGTGGAAAAATAGCGTGTACTGTCACACTGATGGCACCTCTCAGGTTTTATTATTTGCACCAATGAAAATCTATAAATGTATTAAAAAAGGAATGGTAGTGAGGCTTAGTGGTTAAGGCTCTGGGTTACTGATTGGAAGGTCGGGGGTTCTGGCCCCAGTAACGCCAAGCTGCCACTCTTGGGCTCTTGAGCAATGCAATGAACCTTCTGTCCTCCACGGGCACTTTACCCTGGCTGATTCTTCGCTCTGACTCCAGCTTTCGAACAAGCCGGAAAACACTTGAAGAAAAGAATTTCACTATGCTGTAATGTACATGTCACAAATAAAGGCTGCTCTTCTATAAAAATGCTGTAATTATGGGACGACTTGTTATATTAGCATCTTGACGCGGTTTCCTACAGGGGTCCACAGGGCGTAGGGTGCCATTTTTTTATGTCTTTGTCCAAATTAACTGTGTAAGGCTAAAAGGACTATTACAGCTACTATAATAGAAATGATAATAAAAGGAGCTAACTTGTTTATTAAACATTTCAATTTTAAACTAATAAAACGAGCGCGACTTATTGATTACCCCATTGGGAATTGCAATTATCGACCAAAATGTGCGTGTTATGGTGATTATGGACTGAAGCTCTTATCGCAGCTCACTGACCTGTCGTTAAATCGCACAATCACATTTTCATATGAATAAATGTTTGTTTATTTATTGACTTTTTTGTGATTTCGAAGGCATCGGTTTGCTATATTTCTAAATGTTTTAATGGCTTAAGTTTTTATGACTTGAATTTTAAGCACTGAGTTTTTTTTTTTTTTTTTACTTTACATTTACATTGAATTAAAATAGTAAACTAAGTTTTCTCTGCTTAATGTGATACTTATATAGTAACTGTGACAATGGAATGCACAAATGGTTCCAGCCAAATCCTGATCATTGTACCAGGTCTGCTTCAATACTTGTTTCTGGAAGCAGGCTCATTCTTATCTGAATATATTAAAATAGTCAGAATTTCATTCGTGGCCGCGATCGTAAGACATTCCGGGAGCTTAAAATAAACCTGATTGTGGTCTCAGTGACTGCGCTGATGTAAGGTGGTAATAATGCTGTGTGGAGAAGCAGGTTTGGCTCATGGCTGAATCAGTGTGTGCTGAGTGACGCGTCTGTTCTCCGTGTCTGTCAACTCCTGAGCTTCCTGAGACCACCACCACCACCCACCCATCCATCTTACTCAGCGTTGCCATGAGAACATGTCGATTCACCGGCCCTACGCCGTTCCCCCCACCTCCTAATTTTCTTGTTGGGAAAGAAATGTCTACTCATTTGCCTGATTTGGCAGACGATTTATTTTATAACCTGCTCTTTAAAAAAAAAAAATAAATAAATAAATAAATAAAAAAGGGAAACCCGCAGTGTACAGAAACAGTTCTGCCAATTGGCCTTGATGTTTTCTAGCACCTCGGATGGGAAGTGATTAATCTTCACGCGCTCCCGTGCAGCTGGAATCGTGCTGTTTTTCACATGGCAGAGCAGCTGCTCACACACTGGCAGGACGGCACGGGTCTGTCTGATGGAAACTCTTTGTGCCAGACGAGGAGACTGCATCGCACCGTACCACTTTATTTACCTGGTGCGCTAACCAAAGCAGGGTTTCGGTAGCTGAAACATAAACCAGCTGCTGGGCTTTTTCGAATGTTCTCACTTCAACACAGGCGCGCGTTTGATTCGACAGGTTATGCGCTAAGCCGACCGATTAGCAACGCAAGATAACCGCACCTGCTTATTTACGTCCGGATTTCTTTTTTTTTTTTTTTTTGGGGGTATTTTTTTTTTTTTTTTTTTTTTTTTTTTGTGGGGTAATTTTATTATAGGAAAGCAATCAAAATCCCATCACCTGTTTTTTTTTTTTCTGTTTTCCTTTTTCCATTAAGCTCATTTAATATCGCCAAGCACTGATCGAGGTTTTTTTTTTTAAGCTAAAAGACAGAGCATCTGTGAGGAATATGAAACAGAAAAGCAAAAGTAGTTGTCATGCTCCTCTAAGCGTCTGATGGATATTATGTGTTATCAAGCTACGAACGTGCTCAGAGTAGAACAGATGTAGCAGAATTACGAGTACATTTCCGCACCATCCCGTACAGTCTACATTCACAGCCACTGATTCCGTATTTGATGCGGTACAATGGAACATGTGCAGTAGTTGAAGGCACGATTTCTCCAAATCACCAGAATCAAACCTCGGCTTCTTTCCCAGCGTTTGTTTCTCCTGTACAGGGAATTAGAGGAGTGTAGAGTGATTTTAGAAAGCGTGCAGGTGGGAAAAAAGGTTGTGAATAATTTTTTCCAGCCGCCAAGGCCAGATAGAACAGGAATGAGACACATTAAAGTTAAGAAATGTGTTAAAAATGGAAATGCAGTGAGGTAACCTTCTAATCCAAGACCATAACTAAGTATGACCTTGGTACAGCTCTACTGCATAGACTACATTAGTTTAAATGAGCAAAGGTGGTAGGGTTTGGAAGACAGGATGTGGAAGCGTTCTCTTGTATGCACCTTCGTCTTCTCATTCAGCCATAGAACCAATGGTCTTGTGAAATTTGAACAGGATCCAAAAGAAGATTCTGGCCTAAAGTGCCAACACTCTGGCACCACCAATGGGTCAAACCTGTCGCTTATTTGTAAGTACGATTATGCACTCGGTATATTCAGTGCAACCTGGGCAAACATTTTCAAAAGAACTGCCACCAAACAGAAAGTGATGACGAATCTCAGCAACGACTTTGTGCACAGACACAGATTTGGTAGCCTTCTTTAGGACCGTGATTTTGGGGCTGTACAAGAAATTTCATGACGGCCCGAGAATTCCACCACAAATACGCCATTGATTTTATTATTTTTTTTACCCGAAGTTCCATGTCCTCTTGTTGCTTAGGAGACAGTTTAAGTGCTTGGCCCCCGACAATGCTGCTTGCCATTTACATTTGAGTAGTTTATTCGGCACTCAAAAGGATGAAACGGTTTATTATCTTTTACAGTTTCCTCGTTGTAAACTTTGTTTTCAAAGTAATCGGAAGTACGCGAGTACACTCACATATGGTTTCAGTGATTGATGCTCATCCCTGCTGCTGCTCATCCCCTGTGCTGCTCATTCTCATGCCGTGTTTTCATCAATTTCGGTCGGCTGCTGTACTCTCCAGGAGAAGCCGAGTGACAGTGAGGCTCAGCTGGATGTTTCCCTGGCCTTCTGTTTATCAGGTACGACCCACTTTTCCAAGCATCACTAAACTGTGGTGTCGAACTGTCCAGCCTTCAAACCTTCCCAATGGCAGAAAATCAAGCGATCCCTTTTTCTAGGGTCTTTATTCTTCTTCTTTTTTCTAATAAATAAAAAAAAGGACACCCCAGCTGTTTCGAATTTCTTCACAGCTCACACAGCTGTCATCTGAGCGCCAGTCGGTTTTCTGTTCCACTGCACCGTGAGGCTTTTCAGCTACACGAGACCTCTCCTGCTCTCGAAGATGAGCTAAATTAACCAAAATGACCCCTGCCGCTCTACTCACACCGACCTCCTCCTCCTTCAGCAGACCCTGGCAATAAACCAGCCGTTTTCCGGAAAATTAAAAAGAACAAGCGAAAAAAAAAAAAAAAAAACTTTTAAATTCACGCCGACTGCCAAAGTTCCAGCTGTTATCTGCGCTTAGCGCAATGCTACTCATGAAACATTTTCATTACCGACCTAAAGCACCGCAGTCTCTTTCCTTTCTACCGTCTGCTATCACAGGAAGAAAACCCTGCAGCTCCATCGGAAGCCGTCTGTTCCACACCAACAGGGTTTACCGAATAGATGTACCTTTTTGATGAAGAAGTGCCACAGGAGGTGAACGTTAACTGCAAAATGTTCCCTTGATAATAATACTTTACTTACACACCGCTTTTATATGTGCACGTGAAACAGGCACCTGATTAGCATTGAATAAATAAGGATTAAAATGGCCTTTTGCTGTTATCTGAATCTAATTAAAGAAGCTGTTGCTGTTATTACGCTGAAATCTATTTCGTTACCGCACGTTATTCCTTTAATACTAAAAGCGGGTTTGTTTATTAAGGAACAATGCATCATTTCAATGCCGTTATAGTTGCTTTTTTATGTTCTGGAACGGCCCTGAAACAAGTGATTTCCTGTTTCCACATCACACGTTACTGCAGCTATAAACACTCGTTTATGTGACCGTTCTCTGGCCTGAGGTTAATGAGCCAAAAAATTAGCTAAGAAACCTTTATTTATTTACGTTTTTGCTGCAGAATGTAAACACACACTAACAGGAACTCTTTACCATGTCGAAAACTGTTCGTGACGTTCTGACCAATAAGATTCAAGAAATGGCAATATAGCAAACTCACGAAATGTTTAAATTATCTAAAATCTAAAATATTATTTTTTCGTCAGATTTTGTTTAGTATTT
>MU551617.1:8540616-8572404 GCA_024362625.1 Silurus asotus
ACACACACACACACACACACACACACACACACACACACACACACACACATTTTAATGTTCTTATTACATTTTAAAGTGACCCTTATTGTTTCTATATTTTTGTTTATTAAATTCCCTATAATAAACTGTAGGGGTGCAACGGATTGGAGTTGGCCGTGATTTTATTTAATTTTTTTTAGCTAGCAGATTAATCTTTCAACCACGCGGTTGAAAAGAAGATTTGAAAATAATAATAAAGAAGATTTGAAAAGAAGCAGGCTTCATCTTGGGTGCTGTAGATTGCTGCAGTATGGCGCTGGTGTCATTTAAAAGCAGGCGAAAGACCCCCCCCCTTTTTTTTCTTTTTTCATTATGTGCTCCTGTACAACCCGTAGTATATCAGTGGTGGGCCGCATTTGGCCCAGCGTGTTCTCGGTGTGTGTGTGTGTGTGTGTGTGTGTGTGTGTGTGTGTGTGCGTGTGTATATATGTATATATGTATGTATATATATATATATATATATATATAGAGAGAGAGAGAGAGAGAGAGAGAGAGAGAGAGAGAGAGAGAGAGAGAGAGAGAGAGAGAGAGAGAGAGAGAGAGTAAGAGTGTAAGAGTGTAAGAGTGTATGTGGGCAAAAGTATCAGGACTTCTCTATCCATATGTGCTTTTTTCCCCAAACTCTTACCACACCGTTAGTCACGTTCCAGGTGTAATATTTCACAGCGAGGATCCGTATTAGGATAAAGGATCGGCGCTGTGTATCTGCGGCGTGAAAACCAGGCGTGGAGAAAAGTTTAGAACAAAAGATAACGGAGAAAAGGTCAAACGCTTCTCTTTGGTGTTTTGGGCCGTCTTTTGTTTCATCAAAAACACATCCGTTTCTTTTTTCTTGCTGTTGGATTTCAGCTCCCTGCAGCAAAACGGTTCCTCTGGAACAGTGATTTCGAAATCACAGTTCCGCTAACAAGTTATCAGGTGGAGAGTGTATTATTTGCTGCTAGTATTGACCGGCAGGGGAAACGGTACGAGCGTGTCAGGCAGGCGGTGTTGCGTCTCTCTTCTGTCTCTTTAAACACCGCTTGATCTAAAGCAGTGTGAAACGTACAGCCTGAAAGCGATTGCGTCACCTCGCAGCCAAAATTCAACAGCGTGTAGTCCGGGCTGTCAAATATCCCGAGTTAAACACTTCTAATCTGCTGAGTCGCAAACAATTATTCATCTTCCAGGTCCACCTGAGTGTAATAAGTCTCCCTGTGGATTTCCTCATCAGAGGAAGCAATCGATTGTTCAGCACTTATACTGCCAGTCTAATAGGGTTAATAATGAAACGTGCACTTTATTCAGCGTAAGTACACACCCGGGGCCGTAACGCATCACCCGACTTTACAGCCAGCGAGAAGTGTTGCAGTACATTAGGCGTGTACAGCGTTATTAACCCCTACGTGAAAGTAAAACTGACGCAGTATGCAGCCATATTTACTTCAGATTAGGAGCTTCACACATTTTTGCGTAAGGAACCGCGCAGGTCAAACGAACTCGGAGCAAATGTTGAGCAAAATATCGACTCTCGACTTGGCGCGTCCTCACTGTAAGCCAAATCGAATCTTTTAGTTCCATTAATGGAAAGTCAAACCTGTCAGCGGGTTTATTTAGACTTAAGTGTATCATTAAACTCTGCTTTTCAGACGAAAGAGAAACATGGAGCAGTTCACAAACGGACGCGGGGATGATTAGAAGATAATTAAAAGCGTCCCTCTGTATCATTCTGACCTTTTCAGCAGCAGATAAACAGTGGGAACACGGGGAAAGCGGTAGCTTAGTGGTTAAGGCATTACACTTCGGATCAGAAGGTCATCAATTCAAATCCCAACTCTACTAAGGTCCCACTGTGGGGCCTACTGAGCTTAACTCCCGTAGCTGCCTCGTTTTATACCCAATATAATTGTAAATCTTTCTGGATCAGGGTGTCTGCTGAAATCCGTAAAAGAAAAATGATTGTAAAAAAATAAAATTGTCGTTTCTCTGCTGTTCTGATGGTTTATTGCACATTGCTGTTTAATCATCCAAAATCTCCCATCCGGCTGAGTATTTATAATCGTGCTAACCTTGTTGTTTTCAACCCCCCACGGATTAAATCATCCAGAACCAGCTGGAAAAAAAAAAGACAGGAAAATGAGCATTTGAGTTTAAAGACAGAACTGGAGTGTGCTGGAGTGTATTATCAGCGCTACAGTCGGGACCTGCGGCGATCACCCCGGCTCAGCTGGATGCCAGGGTTTTAAGTGGTTTTGCACTAATAGGCGCAAGCAAAACCAGAACAGCACATTTCAATCGAATGTTTTTTGGAGACGTGTTGTATAATGTTCACATGGCCGACAGTTCTTTCGTCGATGCTGCTGAAGAGACACCAAAAAGAAAAATAAATCTACCATCAAGCGTCTGTAGATATTAAAGCATTTAAAACATCGTTCCACCCTCACACATGGATCAGGTCATGCCTCGTTGTAATGAAGGGAAGAAGAAGTAAAAAAAGATGTCCTGGTGTATTTTTGAGCGACGGCACGCACAAGTGTGTTCTAGGCTCCGCGCCGAGCGCCGCTGCGAAATGCGTAACAGTTGGCAGATCGGGTCATTTCATGTAATCAGCCAGACACATCGCTGGATATGACAGGAACGTAAAATCGTTTAGAGATGATGGTGTTGCATTGCACAAGCCTAATTGCCGTCGCAGTTCCCGAGCGCAGCTGTTGTATTATTATTATGACGTTTTCTGGTACTCTTCCACCTAAAATATACTCTATAGGCACTCTGAACACTTTTCCTACCATATGCGGTTCTTTCCCAAACTGTTCCCACAAAATTTGCAGACACACAATTATATGGGAGGACATTTTCACTTCACTTGAATTAGGAGACCCAAAACCTGTTCCAGCATGACAATATCCTTGTTTACATTAACAGCATTTAGTAGACGCCCTCATCCACAGCCACGTAAACAAAAACACGCTTTGAGTCTCTCTCATTAAATACATGGGCACTGGTTCGCTCGGTCACAAATTTAAGATAACATCAACCTGAAACTTTTTTGAGAGGATTATCGCACACCTTGAAAAACTAGATAGAAACAAAGACCAAGCAATCAGGGGAAAAGTGCTAGTTTAAGTGTTTTAGTAAGACGTCGGTCTTCACCCGTCGCTGGAAGCCAGTGACTCAGCTGTTCTGAAATCTAGGGAAAGTTCATTCTACCACCTCAGTGCACGTCGGTCCCCCGTGCGAAAATGTGCTTTACGTGAAAGTGGAAGATCTTGAGCAGCCTGCTCCAGAGCTCTGACCCTAACCCTACTGAACACCTTTGGGGACGAATGTGAACGCTGACCGCACCACAGGCCTCCTCAACTCTCCTACATCAGCATCTGACTTTACCAACAACCTCGAAGTTAAATGAGCTCAAATCTCCAAAAGCACACTCGAAAATTTAGTGGAACATCTTCCCAGAGGAGTGGAGATTATTATTGGAGCACACGGGGACTAAATGTGGAATGCAATGTATAAAAATCACATACAGATCTTGGAATAAGGTGTCCACAAACTCCTAGAGTACTGAAATATTCATTTGTCTGGATGATTAAATCAGCACGCTTTCCTGCATCATCCATGCCATCTTGCAATTCCCCCATTAATGTTTATTTGTACAGTTTTTCATTTGTGTGCTGATGTGCAGGCTATATATATATATATATATATCACCGCTGCGGCCCGGGTTTTTATTTGACAAAAAATTATGTTATATAGATTTATTATTATTGTTTGTTTATTCTCCTCCTAGTAGCAGTAATTAGCATGTTACCTATGAGCTGGATGCAGGGTTTTGTTTAGTAATGCAGGCTGCAGCTGTTTTTGAGCACACTGTGCACAGCCGAAGCTCTATTTGGATTGGAATTATATTGACACAGAGGCCTGGTGGTATTCCATCAATTGCAGCTGCCATATCAGAGTGTGTGTGTGTTTTTTTTTTTCTCTCTCTCTCCTTTTTTCCCCTCCTCCTCCCTCTGAGAAATGTACACAGCAATTACCTTCTGTTTTGTTTAATCATCTGGTGTGCTCATCGGCTCTTTTTAGTCCTACCTGTCTGATTTTCGCAGACCCATGCTGCCTCTTGCATTGAATAAAAAGTTGCTGAGGCTGCTGTTTCGCTGCGTTTAGCTGCCTGGCGCGTGTAACGCCTTCCGCAATGGTGAAAAGGTGAAGGCTTCTGAGGAGTCTCAAGATATGCTCGATCTTCATACTGCCTACACCGGGAGCTTATTAGCAGGAGCAAGGAAATGAATCCAGTCAGAAGAGCGTGACCACAATGTCTGATTAAAGGAGCTATTTATATCAGCTGCAGGAATAAAGCCGCTTCAAATTCCCTTTTTTTTTTAAGAGGGAGTTTTAAAGGTTATTATTTATCTGAAGTTTGAATGAAAAGAAATAATAAAGAAGCATGATCACATGACCACACGTGATGTCTTTAATCTTAGATGCTCAATTCAAATGCAAATCTTAATAGGAAAACAAACAGTGTCAATGGTCAGTAAGTATGTCTGGTCAAAAGTATGTGGACATCGAGGCATTAAATGGTTATAATGGCTCGATGTCCACATACTTTTGACCAGGCAAATCTCCACAAGCACACTTTTAGAGGATTGGAGGTTATAATAACAACCTCCAATCCTCTGTGAGTGTGCTTGTGAAGATTCATGCTTATTCAGCAACATAGGCATTAGACTACAGTCAGGTCCCGATGTAAGGTGAGGAGGCCTGGGGTGCAGTCAGAGTTCCAGTTGGGTTGAGGTCAGAGTTCCAGTTGGGTTGAGGTCAGAGCTCTATAGCAGGCTATTCAAGATATTCCACTCCAACCCCTGTTAAACCATCTGGGGGAGGTTGTAGCTCAGTGATTAAAACATAAAGCCAAGAACCCCATAGCTGCTTAGTTGTAAGAATAAGATAAATGTAAGTCGCTCTGGATAAGGGCGTCTATAATGTCAAATGTCTTCATGCAGCTGGATTTGTGCACAGGGACATGGCCATGCTCGAACAGGTTTGGGTCTCCTAGTTCAAGTGAAGATAAAAATTGATTTTTGTCGTATCCAATATGGTGACCCAATACTTTTGCCCATATCTAAAATTCAAATATCAGCAGGAAATCCTTATTTTTATAATTAAAACAATATGTGAGATAAATGAATGAAACAAAAGGAAGTTGTTACTCGTTAGTTGAGACCCCTGAGTTACACCTCTGCGTGACATTAGTTGATGTAACAGATGCTGCAACCTCTGCCCCCAATTTAGCAGCTGAGAATGGAAAGGTCACGTTGCCGCCTGGATTTAATTCTACACAGGGTTAAAAGGTCACCCCTACTTTCCCTGGCGACACAGAGTTCAAAGCGGCACTTCCTTTTCAGGAACGCTGTCTCGCACCAAGCCACCGTGGCGATGAGTCCGGATCAAAGATGCCCTTCAGGCCCTTCATGTTCATACTGAAAGGCTGTTCTCAGGCAGCCTACGCAAATGATCCCCAGGGCGCACGGCCAATCAGCTTCACTCACAGCTGAGCCAGAAATAACCATGGCAACATCTTATTTTGCTTACATTCATGACATGTAGATGTATTGCTGTGGTAAAGCCAGCTCATATTAATATATATATATATATAAACAGGGTTTTTCCTCACACTTTTTGGACATTAATATTTAATCAGTGTCTCTGAGGTTCAATTCTAAACTCAGTGTCTCTTAGTTTTGATTATTGGTCTCATTTCTGGAGGACTTGTTGAGTGTCTCTGTGTAATGTTTAATGCTTAGTGATTTCCTGAGCTGCTGCCTGATGGTTAGTGGCTGTAAGCAGCACGCACCAGGGGCAATCAGGATCTACATTGTTATTTCTTTTTTTCCCGTTTCTTCTGTTTGTTGCATGTCGAACAGTAATTGAGGCCTTAAACACGGGTCAGAACTAAAACAGGGAACTGAAGAAATGTTGAACCCAGACTTAGTTGGTCCTAGTTATCATTTGAACCAAGCGTTCGGATTCATCACTGTACAATTACTTGTATGGTATTTGGCAGATGGCCTTATCCAGAGAAACATATAATTATATCTCATTTATATTACTGAGCAGGTGAAGGGGCTTTGCTCAAGCGCCCCCTGGAGTAAAAGATTGATGGTGCTGGGATTTGATCTTCTCATCATCCTATCAGAAGTCCAGCATATTAACCAGGGAGCCACAGCTTCCCTTTGCAATGTCAAATGTGATTTAGATGAAATCTCAGTTCTTTTATTTAAAAACACATTTCAATCCTCATGTTGCAAATCGCCAATGCCGAAGCTGCGGCTCTGCGTAAACACGTGGAAAATGAGTTTGCCTGTTTCTTTGTTGCTTCCTACCGTGAAAAGCATGCTAGCATGACCTATACTATTTATTTATTTATTTAAATAGTATTTATTTTATTTATTTTATAATTCGTTTCTCACCAGGAAGTTGCTTTATTGTTGCATATTTGCATCAGGAGAAATCCTCCTTGTAGGAAAACAATAGGTTTACTGTGTGTGCTATATAGAAAACGCAAGGAATCAAATTAGCGGCATATTGTGTGGAATACGCTTATTATACAGACTAGATTCAATTTTCCTCAATTTCAGTATAAGATATTGTACTATTTGGTTTAAAAAAAAAAAACAAGAAAACACAGAGCTGGTATCTGCTGAAACCAGGTAACAAGAAAAGACTAATACATTTGGAAGATCTGTAGAATCTTGTGAGCAAGAAAACTTGAAATGAAACAGCAAGACAAACAGTGGAAACATCATCGTGATCATATTAGTATGCACATAAACACGCCTCCTGCCACACAGACACCGGGGAATTATTTTATCACTACTCGTGTTTTTCACAGCTCTCGCAAACATCGAGTCATTTCTGACGTGATCAGTCCTGTCCCTGACCGTTATTGTCTTGTTTATGGAAAAAGTGCAGTCAAGCGTCTAAGCTTCGGAAATCTTTCTGTTCCGCTCTCCTGGGCCATCTCCATGAAGATATGCTTTACAGGGGTTTGGAGTGGAACTTCTTGACTGGCCTGCTATAGAGCGCTGACCTCAACACCATTGAACACCTTGGGGATGATTTGGAACGCTGACTGCACCCCAGGCCTCCTCACTTTACTAAGCATCTCCAGAAGCGCACTCCAAAATCTAGTGGAACATCTTCCAAGAGTGGAGCAAACGAAGTAAATGAGGAATAGAACGTTTCAAGAGCACATACGAAATCTTCTGATCAGGTGCCCACAAACGCATTTCGCCACAAGTTACAAGAACCTAAAACATGCACCGAGTGTGATAAATGGTGTAATTTGATTCTGGAAAGAGTAGAAACTGCATGATGACTCCACAAACCAGAGGCTCTCAGCCGTCAGCTGCGCAAGATAAATGAATAAAAGGAGACCGTGAACACTGCAGTGGTGCATCCTTCTGTGACCGCATCCAAAGGGAGGGTTTACTAACAGATGTTAGATATGCACTGATTAAATACGCATTTGCAAAACAGACAGGTTCGACGCTTAGCGCCACACAAGTATATCATTAAACGTAGACTTTCATTTACCTTTCTGATGCCAATTTTCCCCTCATTCACCTGTAGCTGATCAGCATCCTGAGATCAAGAGATTTCCATAGGCTACAGTGTCCTGTATAACACAAGCCTATTAGATTATATAGCCTTAAGTTTTAAATGCACATAAAACAATTGTGATGAAACGATCATATGAATCATTTTGAGCATAGAGGCCTGAGTTCAAATTTAAAGCCATACCCTCTACCTGATAGACTTTATTTAACAGGGAATCGATTTCATTTCAGGCTGAAAAAAACCGATGTTCGATTTGGAGCCGGAAATATGTGTCAGCATGTAGTTTAAAGACTCATCGCAGTCAAACCCGCATCCTTCAACGCTGAAGCAATTGCAAACGAGCACGAACACGTCCGCGTCCATGCCGCCAGAACGTCCCCGTCTCGCCAAACGGCTGCTCCGCGTCTACAATGAAGAGATCGCTAAACCTGCCGAGCTGCTCAATTACAGTCTCTGAAGCCTTCATGCTTCGCGCCTCACCATCTGCTCGCTATATTTCGATTTTGACGGGGGGATTCTTTTATTTAATTCCCCCTTCGTTTGAAAAGCACAGATCATCTCTTCGCGCTTTTATGCTGATACGAATTAGATTCAGCTCAGTTCTGTTGACCTTGAATCGCAACAGCCAGTCAGCTGGAACCTACACCGAGTTATTTATAATAACAATAATCATCATGATCCTAAGCAATTGATTATTATTATTAATACAGAAAAAAAACCCACACTGTAGAAAAACAGTGAGGGATGAGTCATGCTTATGAATATAATTGTATTATTGACTAACATCAACATCATCAGTTTAATGTTAATGTAATATTTTAATGTTTTATCATTGATCATTCTTTTTGTAGAATAGCACCATTGATTTTCATATCTTCCTATAATTGTACCTTTATTTTTATTTATATTCCAGTCATTCAAAATCTGTTAGACAATAATAAACAGTACGGAAATGCGTGCCTCAGGCGTAAAAATTCGTTTTACACATTAGGAATAGTTAAGTTTGTGTGCTGTTCTTTGTGTGTGTTAATAATTGTCAATAATGAAACAGTGAATTGTGAGATCATTCGCAATGTAGGCTTTGTGTAGGGATAATCAATGGCTAGGGGTGTGTGTGTGTGTGTTGCACAATTGATGTGGAGGTGAAGAACCGCCTGGTTCAAAACTACCATGGTGACACTGTTTGCTGCACAATATTTAACTGAAAGGATTAAAAAGTGGGTTCGTTTTTATTAGTTATATCTACACAAGTTAATAGGTTTAGAGTTCTGTCCATTCTGGATTCTTTTAGGGCTGTAGCTATTGATTATTTTTGTAATCGAGTATTCCACGAATTAGTCCATCGATTAATCGAGTAATCTGAGAATTAGTACATTTTTTTAATTAAAGAACAATCAAAAATCTTTACGAGAAAAAGAAACTTTGAAAGAAATTTATATTGCTGAAATTGCAATCTGTGAAAACTCAACCCATTTAGTGCATTAAATTGCCATATTACATCAAAATACAAAAATAAATATCTGATTAAAAAAACTCTTATAAACAAACATTCAAAATTCATTTTAAATTACGGTGTTTTCTTTATGGATTAGTTAAAAATGATCCCGAACTTCTGAAACTTTTTTGTTGTGTCCTTTAACCTGAATCTTCCCCTCAATGTTTTCTCTCCATTCCTCCATTTTTCATTCGGCAGCTTCCTTCGCGTTTACCTGTTCAGGGGTCTCGTTTATAAACGTGGCTTAACTACAAAACGAGGTTAGAAAACAAAAACGTGCGTACGCCACTTTTCACGCAAAGGTTAATACAAACTTGCCGGGAGAAAGTAAACTCCGAGCCCTGGAGAATTAGCGACACGGAGAGCACGGACAGTGCATCAGTAATAACGGTCCGTGGGGAATCACAGTGCTCCGTTTGTGGTTATATATACTAAACGAATTTGAATTTTTGTATTCAAATTACTCAAGGAATCTTTCAGCACTCGAACCTATACAGGGACAAACACTGCCATTAAAGCACATCGGTTTGAAGGAAAGATTAATAGAGTTCTAGGAGTGATCGTCTGTGCCTTGTCAACCATCGCGCTCTGTATGCTACTGCATGCGACTGTACCGCATGTTGCTATGGTAACAGTTGTTTATAGGCAGCGCATCGATCTAGAGCGAACAGACACCTTCTAGCCAATCAGAATAGAGTATTCACTCAGACCCCGGTATGAAATGAGGTACAGTCTACCATCCTCGTCCTTGATGCTGATTTGATATATAAATGGGCCATGGAATGCGTCCGTCGTTATATTAGAACATTGTGACGATTACACAACCCCCACAAAACAGCATTATGTTGATTTTTTTATTCATTAAAAAGTCTACGTGCGAATATATGACATTATGGTGATTTATGAAACCTTGTTCTATGATATTGTAACATCAAATGCCGTTGTTCTACCGGGTTATACCAATGACAAATAATAAATAAATGAATAGCAAAGATAAATGAATCTTTAATGCGCTGCACTTTTGCTTGCTGTGTGATTTATGGAATGAGGAAGCAGGAGATCATGATGATAACTGAGCTGAAATGAATCTTACAGGTCCGGGTTGCTGTGTGTTTGCATGCTTATGGCAAATAGGATTACATTCTGGTTGAGAGAAAGAGAGAGAGAGAGAGAGAGAGAGAGAGTGTGTGTGTGGTCCCACACAAGGGCTTTTCAAACACACCACTTTGCTTTATTACTGTTTGTGCTCTATTTGCATGTTTCTGTGTAATTCCCAGTAGGCTTGGTGCCTGTAGTCCTCGTCTCTTCCCTCAAGCCATTTTGTCAATCCTAGCTCTTCATCGTAGTTTTTGAAGTGCTGCCCCATCCTCATCCTCCCTCTGAGACACACACACACACACACACACACACACACACACACCATTCTTGCATTCCTCCTCCTGTGGTAGAGCGCGCACATGTGGGAGGATGGTGGTGGTGTTGATGATGAGGTGCTGGTTGGGGAAGGGGAATCATAAGAACTCCTCTGATTGGCTAAGAGGACAGACTGTGCAAGTAGGGGGGAGGAGAAAAGGGGCGGTTCTTGTTGTAACCCCCCCTCCCCCTCCTCCTCTGTTCACCTCTGTGTTATCGCGTGTTATCAGAGAGAATGCAAAACCCCTCCTGTGCCAACAGGACAACAGACCAGGATACGTGAGGTAGCAGGAGGGGAAGCGCGTGTTTGGCGTGTGCACGCGCAGCAAACCGTTCAGCTCCAGGATGCGAGCGATGCGTGGCGATTCGGTTTGCTGGACGATGTTGTTGTGAGCGTGCCGGGGTTCAACGTCACAGCTTGATCAGAGAGAGGGAAAGAGAGAGAGAGAGAGAGAGAGAGAGAGGGGGGCTCCTTATGCATGCGTGAACGTGTGGATTTTTACGCTGGATGTTGGACTGCCGCTGGTCCAGTGCTGCTGTGTGACTCTGGCTTCCTGCTGCTGCTGTGCATCCTTTATTCTGTCTGCCTCTGACACCATGATTTTTTGCAATCACTTAGGCGAATACAAGAAGGACGAACTGCTGGAAGCGGCGAGGTGAGTCCATGCATCTTTCTTCTGTCTGTATTACCTCTGTCTGGCTCTCTTTCCTTCCTTCCTCCTCCCCTTTCTCTCTCTCTCTCTCTCTCTTTCTGTTTGTGTATGCATGCATGCATGCATGCGTCTCTCAGGTATTAAGGAGGGGGCGGTCACGGGGTACAGCTAATGTTTTTGTGTTGATCAGCATTTGCCTCAGGGAACACAAAGCCACATATAGACACAGCAAGAGTTGCATGTAGCATAATGTTGACTCTCAGCAAGCTCACAGCTCTGTATCATGTATTATTGTTATTTATACATTTTTTTCGTAACTGACGGCTTTTCCATGATGACGCAATAAGACCGATTCTTTCCCCTGCTAGCCACCTCCATACGATTCCTCTCTCTTCCTGTTCCTACCTGTTGTCCTCACGTCAGTGCTATTAGTCCCGGGAGATACAGAGACTCTGTGACATCCTCGAAGCGTTTATACGGCCGTTTCATGTCGAGCTCCAGCGCTTTTATTCCCCCCACACCCGGCAACTGCACGTCGTTTAGTAATGGCTCAGGAGCACCAAGGACAGGCTACAAAGGACTCGCAATTCAATCCAACACCCTCATTAAGCCGGAGCATGAACCTCACAACCTTTTTTTTTTCCCCCTCCCATAACAGCAGAAATAAATCTGCTTTCCCATTTTCTTCTCTTCACCATTCAGCCCTTAGAGTCGTTTCACACATTCAGGCTTCAGACACACCTTTTGACACCCCTGCGTTTCAATAAAGATTCCGCCCTCAAATGTATTAGGAAGCCATGTCCAGGTTTTCCGGGTGCCTGTGATTGAGGGTGCATCTAAATGTAGAATCTGCTCTTTTCACTAAAGCCAGGTATTTGTAGTTAGCAACACAAAACAGCTCAGCTTTTTTTTTTTTTTGAAAGCTAGTTTGCCAAATCTGAGTAGGCGGAGGAAGATACAGAGCTGCAGAACTCAAGGCCAAGATAGAGAGCACCCCAGAAGTCAGTGTCCCCCATAAACCTGTATTGATTTGGCAGATTTTAAAATACTGTGGCACAATTAAAGCTACTAAGGAAGAAACAAAAAGAAGTAAAACCCCTGGGAATGTGCTGTTCTAGTGAAATAATCATGTTTGGGTAGAGAACCTGGTTTCTATTACCATAATGTCCAGGTTACATTTATTTATTTTTTCCGATTATGCCACTGCAAAACGGCTAACGATTCTATATTAACGAAAGAACATTTTATACTTCGATCATCAGCCAGGGTTTAAACCGTGAACATGCAGCACTACCTCTGGTGGTTACAAAGCACTGACACTGGAGACTGTAATTCAAGGTAGTGAAGTTGTTACTATAGAAACGGTAATGGATCGGGATAAGCGCGTTTATGTAAACATGGGAATTGTTGCTGCCCAACTGCTGAAGCTGCCGGTACTGGAAAGTAATCCCGTAGCTTCTAACCAATTAGAGTTCAGCAATCTTCTAGTGTAATGTGTGTGTATACACTCTATATATATATATATATATATATCACTAGAACATTAGTTTTTTTTTTAAACCTCAGGGTCTTGCTATATTTAGAATTTTTTAATCCATAACTTTTTTTAATCCATTTTTTTTTTTTTGTAGATTTTGGCCACAATGGTGCCAATTTTAATTATAATTTTTTTCTATCTCAATGCCACTTGTCAGGTGCTTTCTGAATCTGATCAGCCCAATCTATTGGGCTGGCTTATCTGTTGTAAACAGATAAAATTGGCTGGGCATGATACTTAAATGAGCTTTATTTCTTTTTTTATATACATAGTGTCTAGAAGCAAGAGAGTCATGGCCATCAGCTGTCTTTTAATATGAAGATCAATCTGATATGTAACGTTGTATTTCGGCTTCCTATAGATACCCTGCTATAGTAAATGAAACATGGCTCAGCACTAGCGCACATTAGTCTGAGCTTGGCTGAGGAACAGCGAGTTTAAGATTACGTATCATTGGGTAAACTCTGAGGTGACCCTATGCCAGATGAGCTAATGAAGTCTCTGGTGTTTTTTTTATTCTATCATGCTTTCCAAAGCTACGATGTCTGAGAAACCCAGAACTTTTCATGCTTTTCATGGAAACGACCGACTTCTACAAATATAGATATAATCACAGGGCAAACGAGCACCACGTCAAAATCATAGCCACCAGATGAACAATATTTTTGTGTCAAACCTGCCCAAATGTATTTGTTCCAAACGTCAGATTCAGGTTTCATGCTTCACTTCTACATCACAGAAAGTGTTTTTCTCTTGTCTTTTCGTCGTTTATATACGGAACAATAAAAAAAGCAGTTATTCTTGCTCGTGTATCATTAGTTTCCGTGCTCCCCGCAGTTTATGCCATCAGCACTTTGCAGCATGCAATCATCTGCGTGTAATCTTCATGAATTTTAATATCTGGTCCGCGTCGGCAAAGCGCACCACTGCAGAAGATTGTGCGAGCCTGTGAGGTAGATTTCGACTTTTACACAATCATCCCAGAAGTCATCTGTGCATTAAGAATGCTGAGGCCTTCAGTTCGCCCCACTGAGCTCCAGGTCCCTATCTTGTGTTATTGTTTTTTTTTTTTTTTTTTGCTCTGAGGTCCCACAAGAGAAGACTGCCTCTAGCTTTCCATCTCTCTCAGTCTTTCTGTGTTTACTAGGATGTTTCATTTCTCCCACTTGTCTACTTGCCTCATGCTTTCTGCCTCCTCCAGATTTAGTGTTTTTTTTTTAGTTTTTTGTTTTGTCTTCCCCTTTCCCATGTTCTTTATAAACTGCTGCTCTGCTTCAGGAGCGGAAATGAAGAGAAGCTCATGGCCCTGCTCACCCCGCTCAACGTCAACTGCCATGCCAGCGACGGCCGCAAGGTAAGTCCTCTAATCCTCACACCACACACTCTAATGACAGGTTTCGGGTAGGACGGTTAGCTGCTCGTTAAATGGCGAGTCGATCCTTAGAATAGAGTTCTGCCTCTGCATGACTATCATACCAGATACTACAACTCTTTGCGCTTTATTAATGGTTTTTGGGAAATTCTGCCTCATCAGGTCATGTGTCGCGTTCTCACATTTGCGATCATTTGCTTAACTCGGCACAAAATGCGTAGTTTGAGCAAAAGAAATAGAAAGTGAACAATCATTCACGATCAGGAAGCTCTTTAGTGTAATTAATGCTGTTTTTTTTTTAAATATATAATGCTGAAAAAGGGGATCAACAACATTCTGAGGTACAGTGTATTACATCAGTATCATAAATCACTCCGATTATTTGCAAACTGAAAATAATAAAATCGCCTAAGTATTGCATAAGTGTTCTTCCCTAAAATAATCCCCATCTATACTGAGACACTGACTTTAGTGAACAGTCTCTTTATGCCCTATTCTATTTTCTAGTAGTGTTAGATGGGATATTCAAATATTAGAACAAACTCGCTTGAAAAAAACTCTGAAACCATATTCTATTATAGCTTTAGAGCTCATGAACTCTTGCCAACATTCCGGATTTGTCACAGCTACATTTAGCACATAGAAATCCTAGAATTTTTTGGCACCTTTTAGCGCGGTAGGAAGTCGTGGTCAGAATACAGCTATGATACGGCACCTCTGGAATAACCTCCGCAGTGATGAGCAGATCAGATTGTTAACTGTTGAGTCAAAACTGACCGGTAACTTTATATATATATATATATAGTCTATTTTTTTTATTATTTTTTTATTTATTTCTGATCAAAATATGAGTTTTGCAGCTTCACACGTTCCTAAGCCAACATAGTTTTGTTTTCTATACGAGAGTGATGTACTTGCGGATTGAGTGTCAGCCACCGCAGCAAAATCTGCACCTTTTTCAACATTCCCTGAGTCCCGGTCATTTTTTCCCCCCCTTTCATTTCATTTAAGTTTCTATGCCAAAGACTTTGCAACATTTAAGAATGACTGATTAGATCTTTATGAATATTTATCCTGTCCCTCGAGGCTGGGTTTCCAGGAGTCGAGTAAGATCCGTTTTTTTTGCGGGGTAGAGAAGGGCACATGGCCGTATCCGAGAGACACTCATGCATATTTATTACATTTTGATTATTTCCCCGTCCTCCTCTTGAAAATGTCATATGAAAATTAGGCACAGTTATAAGTCTGAGTATTTTCCCTGTACAGTCGATACAGAGCTCATGAAAACGTCCCAGAACGCCTCGGTGCTGTTTGTTTTGCACAGTTAATCATCATACAGACGTTGTCCTCTGTACTTGTGAGACAGCGAATACTGTTCTCCGAGTCTTGTTTGATTGAAAAGGATTTGTCTGTTCAGAAAGCGCCGCTAAACTTGAAACTTGTCATGAATGTGTTTAGAGGTTCAGCTTGCAGAATGGCTACTGAACAGCTCTATGCCATGCTTTAACTGGCCTCTAGATCAAATTTGAAGAAAGGAGGACACATTTTGTCTGCATTTTCCAGCCATATGTGGTTCTTTCTTAAAGTTTTTCCACAAGGTTGGAGGCATACAATTGGATCAGAGGTATTTGGATGCGTTAGCATTAGACCCAATCCTGTTCCTGCATGACGATGAAGATACGATGTACGTTATTTAAAGTGGAAGATCTTGAGTGGCCTGCTATAGAGCTCTGATCTCAACCCTATTAAACATCTTTGGAATGAATGTGAACACTGACCGCACCCAAGGCCTCCTTAATATACATCAGGACCAGACTTTACTAACACCTCTATTGCTGAATAAGCACAAATCTCCACAAGGATACTAAAATCTAGTGAAGCATCTTCCCAGAATAGCGAAGGTTGTTATAATAGCAAATGGGGACTAAATGTGTAATGGGATGTTCAAAAAGCACATGCCAATCTGATGATCAGGCGTCCACAAACTAAGTGTACTATTAATTTATTAGAGTGAGCATCACAATGGACTCTCCCTCTCTCCCTCTCTCCCTCTCTCTCTCTCTCTCTCTCTCTCTCTCTCTCTCTCTCTCCCCCTCCCTCTCTCTCCTCCTCCCAGTAAAAAGCTTTATTTTTAAGGGAATTTAGGGAAACTCTGGCAATTTGCGAAGCCAATATAGTAGTATTAGAAAGTAGTATTATGCAATAAAACTATATATATATATATATATATATAAAATAAAGAATAAAAATACATATTTAGTATTTTGAATTTTTTAAACCACATTATTAATCGCGATAATTTTTAAACATCCAGCTTGTTTTTATTTTTATTTTTTATTTTTTTTTGCTTGAGCTGGGTTTTGGATGAGACTTGGTTGCGCAGTACATATTTGCGGTGATTTCTGTAGGACTGTGTCCGTCCCATCTGTTGTATTCCTTCATCCCGGCTTTGTGCACGTGTGTTTCTGATAAACCGGCGAAGCCTCTATCACGCAGTCGAAAGAGGTGACGGCGTCACTTTAACCAGCACCGGCAAGCTGGATTTTCTCTTACAAGGCCCCGAGCAGGAGTGGAGGATAAACCAAAATCAGTTTCGTGTCCGTCGTCTTTGTTAGGAGGATTTCTGACTGAACCTGGTCTGAACCGCCTTGCAGCGCAGTGGAGCTGCAGATTAGCGTTATTGAGTCTGAGGACCTGCGGCGTGCCTCCCGGAGAGAGCGAGCCAGGGCGCAATATCCATCAGTCACTCCTCTGCTGTTAGCTGCCAGCTTTATTCCACACCAACTGTTACTGAGACTCTTCATGAATAAAGCTCTTCAAGGTAGAGTGGCAGACTGATGCCTGGCCTGCACTACAATGTATCGATCTCTCGCTCTATCTCTCTCTCTCTCTCTCTCTCTGCTTTTTTTTTATTTGTATTTTTTCCCCTTATTGTTTACAACATAAATCATCCTCCCACGCACTTTAAACACACACAGAAAACATTTGCAAGAATATAAGCAAAATGTAAATTCGTAGACATACAGTAAACTTTATTACATTTATGGTGAGTACATGTGATGTACAGTATTTAACATTTTTACTTTATTTTAATCAATAATTATATTTCTATTAACAAGTTTCATTATTTCAACTTAAAACTCCATTAAAACAATTCCCTATAGGTTTTCGGTGAATCGTGCTATCCGCGAGAGGCCGGGAAAATCAGCCAAACTAATGAGTTCTGTGGCAAACACAATACACCGGGGGCGCGAGATTCGAACCGCGGTAAAGGTGAAGAAGTTTATGAGCTCTGCTTGAGCATTGCAGCTTATTTCTAAATACTCTTTGCAGGCTGTTGCAATAGTTTGCTAGGGGGGCGCTATCTCCGCTCCAGACAGTGATGCGATTTATACACAAGTGATTTCCTACCAGATCATTTTATAATAAAAGAACACCATTTTATTTCGGACCCCGACGAGACTTGTTTTGACCGGAGCGGAGCGCGATCCCTGGAAGAATATCGCTCATTTTGCCGCAGGATTCATCACCACCTTTCTTTATCAGTTCTTTTCCGATGTTTGCTACGGTTTTAAAAGGTAATAAATCCTCTGTACCGCTCTCTCCTCCGTCCTCGCACCAGTGGATGGATGTATTTGGCAGCGCTCCTGTACCGCTCCTGTGGCTCCTACTTCCTTTTTTTCCGTTAATGAGAAATTCTTGGTGTGGCCCATAACTCAGCGAGCGCTCCAGACTGTCAGGTTTCTTTCTTAACATGAGGAGGAAACACAGACACTGCCTTTTCTCCATGCAGGAGCGACATATGGAGGTGATTGAGTCCCAGCAGGTTGCCATTCTCACTGTTATTTAGCAGCACGCTTTTGAGCAGCTCCACCGGGGCTGCCCTTATTTTTACTCACCTTTGGTGTTCTAGATACATAGAGAGAGAGAGAGAGAGAGAGAGAGAGAGAGAGAGAGAATGCACCAGGAGTTCTTTCCAGCTGTCTCTTAATTATCAAAAAAAACCCTGCCATCTTTCCCTACTAGACACCTCACTCATTTATTCAGTGTTGCATTTTTCCATTACAGATGGCTTTTAGTTTAGTTTTTTTTTTTTGCAATAGTGGTCATAATCCTCTGTGTGTGTGTGTGCGCAAGAGAGAGCAGAATCGACGTTCACGGGGCTGCAATTTATTGCCTGCTAGTTGCCGTCCATGCCTCTTTTATGTGGATTAGTGATTGAGCCGGTGCGCTTAGAAGCTGATATTGATTCGGTTATTTCTTTCTTTCTTGCTTTCATCAGGTCGCTGTTATATATTGTAGCTTTTATAAAAAAAAAAACAAAAAAAACACGGACATCTAGTGCCAGTCCATGCCTTTTCAGGGACACAGTGCGTAAGATGAATAAAGCGCTGATAAAATTGATTTGGGTGAAGTAAAAAATGAATGTATTTATTCATTTATATTTTTAATAAAGCAAGCGAGGGAGAAAATAGTAATATCGTACAGGTATTTATATAAGTTCAGATATAAATAAGATCACAGATTTTATCTGCGTGGCTTATGTTTATTTAATTCAATTCATTTTTATTTGTATAGCGCTTTTAACAATGAACATTGTCTCAAAGCAGCTTTACACGGATAATGTGGTGATTTTAAAAATGAATATGTTCTTTATAAGTGTACGTTTGTCCCTGATGAGTGAGCCGGTGGCGACTGTGGCATCTCCCCAAGATGGCATAAGGAAGAAACCTTGAGAGGAACCAGACTCAAAAGGGAACCCATCCTCATCTGGGTTGCACCGAATGTCCATTTATTGCAGATATACCATGTTGCGGGGTACAGTGATGATGATCAGAAGCAAACTGTATTCCTGAGTCAGTGTAGCAGACTGTATGATATTTACAGTCCAAATCCATCCTTAAAGCTCCCGTTCTTACTCGGGAATTTCATGGAACCACACGAGGCGTTGATGAGAAACCGTCCCCAGCTGCACAAAGTGGCCTCCAAATTAAGAGAACACTATCCAGAGGCAGGCCTGGACGAAGTGGGAAGATTCACGGAGGAGAGAGGAGCAGGAAAAGTGGTCACTGGAACCTCAGGAGCAAGTTTATCTCGACCGTTTATCACCATGTTCTGTATCTCATTAAGTCGCAGATAAAGGCAGTTCATTATAAAGAGCAGCGTTCTTTTCTTAATTGACTTTTCAATGTATTTTTTCTTTCTTAGTTAATCTTTGTCACAGTAAAGTAGTTTTGTAGGTATAGACTTGGCAAAAGTCAGAGCATGAAAATCAGTTGATAGCTGTGAGACCCCTACATTATATCACCATAGATTTTCTCATAAGCAGCAGTATTTCTTTCTGATTACTGAAAGATTTTCATTACACTATAAACATCCAAATCATATTCAAAATCTTTTTTTGTGCTTGTGATGTACAACATAAGGACAAAAAATATTTGGACACCTGATTTTTCCATTAAATCTGGTCATACCATAAACTTTTACCACCGATGTTTACCTTCATTTGACCCTTCCAGCATGACAATGCGGCTGTGCACTAAACGAGGTCCATGAAGATGTGGTGTATGTCGGTTGGATTGGAAGATTTCATGTGGCCTGCTCCAGAGCTCCGACCTCAACCCTATTGAACACATTTGGGATGAATCGGAATGCTTTTGTTTTGTGGAACATCTTCCCAGAAGAGTGGAGGTTAATATAGCAGCATATGGGGAGAAAACATGAAATGGGATTTTCAAAAAGCACCAATTGTACGTTCCACAAAGTCTCGTTCACGTAGTGTAGATTCTGTAACGGTCTGTATTCCAACCTACATGTGACTGCTATAAGGCCGACACTAGAGACTCCTATAAACGTAAAATTACTTAGCTTTAAATTAGTTACTGATAAGCCTCTTGTGTACAAGTCCTTGTGATTAAACTGCAGCTTTTATCAACTGTAATGTTTTAGTACAAACATACTTGTTTTTTTAAATTTGGACTATTATCAGAGCCACTGACCAATCAAAATGCAGCATTCAGGAGCCCAATTTATGACATCATAACTTAAAAGTACCAGTCATTGTTACGTTTCGGTCCCGTTTTGTTTCCCTGCGCTTTGTACTAGCATAGCCTGTAATGTGGCAGGCTAATGGTACGTTTGGCCACTCTTGGACACGCTCATTAGTTTGCGCACCGTGCATCCACCAGCCGGCGTTGCTTTCAGACGCTCCTCTAACGAGAGGTGATAAGGGAAGAGCACGATGCTCATCTGAGCCACAAACACACAGTCTGGTTCAAATGAAGGTCTAAATGAATTTGTATTGCTGCTTCTGGAGCACAGCGTGTCAGCGAGGTTTTCTCATCTCGTCGAAATTGAAAATTAGCATCCAGCGGAAAAAAAGGGCCGTGTTTTCATGCTCCGCGGGTTCCGCCGATTCCTTCTGCGTCGCCGATTATCCGCGATGCTGTAGTGTGAAATTAAGGAACGTTTTCACGCAAACGATTCGGATATGCGCAGGAAAGCCTTTCACATACTAATGATAAGTGGCGTGGCAGGTTTACAGTGGAGGGGGGAAATAAAAAGCTCAGCAATTTGTCAGCTTTCAGTTTGGGCTTCACCCAGTTGCGCAGTAATTTCATCGACCGCGATAGCGACCGAGCAGTTAGAAACGACACACATTAGGGATTAGTGGTGGGCAAGCTGGCAAACCTTGCACCAGTATCCTCTAAAGACTTTATCATGCTGTGCATCACGACTAAAAATGCTTTGCTTTGTTGGAAAACAGTTGTGCCGTATAAACAAGTTCCAACAGGGAAAATGACTTGAAAAAGTCATCATTTTAGGAAAAAAAATGCTTATGTGCCACTCAAATAATTTGTCATATGTTCTTTCTTTTTATATCACAATTCATTTGAGTCTGTTATGACATCTACCATACAGGGGGATTATTAGGGTTTTTACATGCTTTGTGTGTAGGTATCTGAGTGATGTGATCTCGGTTTGCATAACACACCAGGAGAAAAGCACTGTCCATGTCCCAATGCGTGCCTGTACTCAAAGTCATCCATGATTGGCCAGTGTTGCTCTGATTGACAGGAAAGAGTGAACTTCACAGCTATTACCTAGACTTAAGAGCGCAGTCAGTTATGCTCATTCGGACTCATCAGGATTTAGACTTGTGATCTTAAGCGCACAGGGAGAGAGCTCTTTTCCTCGACTAGATACTTTTCATTGTGTTGTGGAACATTCCTGGGACACTTTTGAAGCAATTGTTCTCTGGTTCTTACCAGTTTGGTTTATTTTTCTTTTTTCCTTTTTAATTTGTCTAAATAACACAAGTATTTTACTGTGAAACCACAATGTTCCTGTGCAATACTGACTTTTACTAAGCGCTGACACTGGACAATTCCCTTACATTAAAATAGTTTTTCTATAAAAAAAATAATTCCACAGATTTCCCTGTTCAATAGCATCATATTTCAAAAGTATACTTATTACTCTTAGAGCATTGTACGAAAAACTTTGATAATGCGAGCAGTGCGTCAGCAATAACGGTCCGTGGGAAACACAATGCCCTGCGTTAAGTTAAACAGACTAAATGCAACGTCGCAATTTTGTAATCGAATTACTCGAGTTATTCGAGGAATCGTTTCAGCCCTTCTACTTTTTAAATCAAATCTTTCAGACCAATCAGAACGAAGGATTCTGGAGTACTTTGATGCAACATCACGAGCTACGTGTTACGCGTAACACGTAAAGTCTAAGTGTAGACTTTTGCGTGGTGTTTTGTAAATCCGTCCCAACGCACAGTCCGTGATCCTGACGATACATTCGATATATCATGTCGTTATTTAATTTCCATTCTCACAGAGCTGTTTATCACCAGCGATGCCTTACAGATAGCTGCATAAATCATCAGAGCTAATGCAAGCTCGCAGGGGAAGTCATTTAAGAGAACTTTGCTCTTGGCTGGTATCATTTTGTTTTCTGTTTGTCATGGAATTACAGATGGGTTCCTCTGTTTGTGTATGTATTTTTTTTTCTCCCCAGAAATGAGGCGATTCATGGACGTATCCAGGCCCTAAGCGAAGTTTCCTTTTAATTTGCACCAACTTTTTTGCTGAGTTTTCTTTGATTTTTCTTTTTTTTTTCTTTTCCCATCGCACATGAAAGCCAAAGGTCTGGAAACTTATTTTCCTTGCTCCAAATTGAAACAGTCTGAATTGGAGCTTGCTTTCTTCAGGCAGTACTTCACTCTGAGCAATGTAATTTCAAGGGTTTCTGGTTTAGGCACCACAGGGATCGATCGCTTTTCTTTGCTTGAGATTAACATCGCAACTAGCATATTTTGATAGTCATAAACCATGCTGGGTTCCCAAAGCAGATTAATTTGGTGAACACGCCGTTACAGAATTCTCTTCCTTTTAGATGCTGTTTTTTTTTTTTTTTTTTTTGGAAGACCTATAGCATTTTAAGCCTGGAGGAGCTCCTGATCTCTGAGGCGTCCGCATTGCCGCATGCGCCCCGCTCGACTGTTACGCATTCACGTGTTTTATATGCTCTGTGCACGTGCCAAAGGTGGCATGTGGCTTGTGTGCTTGTGTGCTTGTGTCACGGTTTCGCCCACCCTGAGAGTGAAATGCAGTAATGTGAAGGATGGAAAGAGGACATCCTTCAAATCACAGCATGCACAAAGCCCAGGGAACTGTTGGACACAATGTTAGAGTTGGTCGTGTGCCACGCTGAGCAGCTCTTATCCAGGCAAAGCCAGTGTTGGACTGCTATAAGTTGTCCAGCTTGGGTGGTGTTCAGCCATCATGTTAGTGGAACTGGTGTAGCCGATTAAACACTAATTAAACTATGATGGCAGTTGCTCAGCACAATACATGCTACTTCTTTTTTCTTATCTGACTGGCTGTCTTTATCTAAAATGGAAACACCAGACATTGTTAATTTACAGACTGAGCACTCATTAGCCTCAGTCTTATCAGTTAAACACAACTCTCAAACAGACTCAGAGAATTAAAGAAGCTGATGGTGATAATGCAGAATGAAATTATCTTAAAAAGTAACCAGGAAAATAGAAGGTGCACATGATGCCTTAGAAAAGTGACTGCAGGTCTGTGTGTACCCTTTACATAGACGCTATCTCACAAAAGTGAGTGCAACCATTTTAGTATCTTCAGCATCTTCTCAAGGTACAATACTGTAGAAATGAAATTCGGATTCCTAGGCATGGAACATCCATCCTCCTGGGCATGGAATTCACCAGAGCTAAGATAACCGCCATTGGTTGTTGCTGGGATCCTCTTCCACTCACCCCACAGGTGCTCAACAGGGTTCAGGTCTGAAAACATACTTGGCCACTCGATCACCTTTAGCTTCCTCAGCAAGGCAGTTGTTATTTTGGTGGTGTGTTTGGGATTGTTATTATGTTGTAAAACTGCCGTTCTGCCCTGTTTCTGAAGGGAGGGGCATCAGGTTCTGCTTCAGAGTGCCACAGTACATGTTGGAATCCAGGTTTCCCTCAATGAACCATAGCTCCTCAGTACCAACAGCACTCATGCAGCCCCGTGATGCTACCACCACCATGCTTAATTGTAGGTCACCACACATGCTGGACACCATCTGAGCCAAACAAGTTTATTTTATTATACCACAGGACATGGTTCCAGTAATTCATGCTCTTGGCAGGCTTCAGCAAACTGACAAGCGGACCTTCCGCTTCGGCAACCTCTAAAGCAATGCTGCAGCACTCGTACATCTGTTTTTTTGAAGCAGCTTCTGCACCTGACGCACAGCACGAAGGCTTAACTTCTTGGATGGACCCTTGTGAGGCCTTTTTCGCATGGAACCCGTCTTAGAAAACCTCTGTATGACCCTGTCTACTGTACGGTAACTCAGTTTCAGGGTGTTACCGATCTTGTTATAGCCTCAGCCATCTTTGTGGAGAGCAACAATTCTAATTCTCAAATCCTCAGAGTTCAACTGGTCAAGCACTCGGCAAGCCACCAATCAGTGTAGAGTGCGCTCTGTTTTGAACTTTTGTTAGCCGCTTTGTGGTATCTACTCAGCACGAGCATACAGAACAACAGAAAGCAGAACATTTTGAGAGTAATAAATGATGAATAAAACTCCCGACAGCACCTGTGGCCTTATTAGCGTGATTTTTTAAAAGTATTTTTGGGTTCTTCGTAGTTTTAATATCTATCAATCAGTGACTCATTATTGTTCTTTTATTAATAGAGCTAAGCGTAACATTAGAGTTGATTAAGCGAGTCTTGTGACAAAATTATTAAATCACATTGCCATTACAGAACTTAGATATTTAAGTACATTTGAAGGCACATACCTTTTGAGCTTTTACCACGTAAAAGTTTAAAGGGAGCACTTTCACTTTTACTGGAGTAATATTTTACTTAGTATATCTCTATTTTTACTCAAGTACATGGTTTGTGTACTTTGCGCACTACTGCTATCATGTATTAAGTACTATATTTTAAAAGGGGCAGGTGTTATCTTCCACATTTTTGCCAGATAAAGAATAGTTTTTAAGCATTAGAGACTCAGGACATAAATCAAATTTGGCTAGAAAAAAGGCCATTCATTTGATTTGAGGGATTACAGTAGCTATAAATTTCACACTTCTTCCTGGGACAGGTTTCTCCAGTCTTCAGTCTTATCCAGAAATGGCCTGGGTGGCTGCAGGCTTTTACTACAGCCACTGTGGATGGCCACTTGATAATTGGTTGGAATACTGCTTGGTTTTAATGAAAGCCTGCAGTCACATCATCCCTTTCTTGATTTGGAGGAACAGAACTTGGCCACCAACCATTTTACATTTATGGCATTTGACTGCGATAAGTTAGATTTATTTAACATATGCAGCTGAGCAATTGATGCTTAAGGGCCTTGCTCCTGGACCCAGTAGTTGCAGCATGGAGGTGCTGAATGAAAGAACTCAATAATCTCAACCTTCCTATTAGCCAACTCTCTTATTTTATAATTTTTTTTTTTTCATTTTTGTAATAATAATAATAAAAAAAAAAGTAACACTATTAAGGATGAAGGCTAGGGTGCCAAGGGTGCTTTTTTTCCAGACATGTTAAACCAGCCAGTTATAGAGCTGGCCTGTGCCATGCTGAGCTCTTATACAGTCAAAGCCAGTGTTGGAGAACTATGGGTTGTCCAGCTTGAGTGGTGTTCAGCCATTGTGTGGAATAGAACTGGTGTAGCTGTTTTAACACTAATTAAACCATGATGGCAGTTGCCTTTGCCAGTCTGTTCCTCGTGCTAAATCACAGGGCAGCTTAATGCACCAGGAGATATGTACTATGTGCCATCTTCTGCAAACAGGATCTCATAAACACAGGGTTGGCAAACGTGGCTGTACTTGTCAGAGATAAAAGAGCATTCTATCCATATTACCCAGAGAGCATGGCCACTTTTTAGCCCAGTGGGTGAACGCTTTTTGCGTTGCATCAGTCAAATGTATATTGTATACACTCTATTGCAAACAGTGTTCACTCACCCATTTAAATCATAGAATTCAGGTGTTCCAATCACTTACATGGTTACAGGTGTGGAGGGGGGATTATGATGTGGAGATGGTTTTTTAAAAGTTGGGCTCGGCCCCTTAGTTTCAGTGAAAGAAATTCTTAAAGACATTTTGGATAATTTGGGGAAAGCCCGTTTCTGTTCCAACATGACTGTGCATCAGTGCACAAAGCAAGATTCATAAAGACATGGATGAGGGAGTTTGGTGTGGAAGAACTTGAATAAGTCCTGACCTCATCCCCGATAGAACACCTTTGGGATGAATTAGAGCGGAGACTGCGATCCAGACCTTCTCGTCCAACATTAGTGTCTGACCTCACAAATGCACATCTGGAAGGATGGTCAACAATTCCCATTAACACACTCTTAAACCTTGTGGAAATCCTTCCCAAAAGAGTTGAAGCTGTTCTAGCTGCAGAGGATCTGCAAACATCATATTAAACCCTATGGATTAAGCATCGTATGTTCATTTACATGTGAAGGCAGACGAGCGAATACTTTTGGCAATATAGTGTATATCATCCTAAGATCACCAGAAATCGGTTCATTCCCTCTCATTAGCTGAACTCCTCCAATCAGTAAAAATAAGAGGCCTTCACACAAACATCAAAACTTGGAAAGCAGCCGTTTGAGTTTATTAAAAGATACACCGCTGCTACTATCATGTGCCTCCCCGGGGAAAGATCATAGACTCCGAGCTGGAAGCAGATCCGCAGTCATCTACTGTATAATTCTCTCATTTTGTCCTGTTCCACTCTACCGTCCCACCTGACTGACAGCGTGAAGTCGCATTTGTCCTTGCCGATCACTCACAGGGCTCATGTACAAGCCTGCGAGAAACATTAGCGCGCCGAAGAGATGGAGATCAAGAAAGACGTCTCGGTGATTACCGCCGCCCTTAAAGATAGAATTAGCAGGACGAGAACAGACATTATCAAGAGAATAGATGTATGGAATCCTAGCAAAGGACAAAGCTTTTATCTATACATTTAAAATGCAAAAGTTGATGCATAAGTATGCTAACATGGCCATTAAGACTCTTGGCAATTGTTCAGAAATAATGGAGGCATAAGAAGACTTTTTATTTTTTGTAAAGCAAAACCAGTCTAAGGCATACACATATTTATTTGTATAAAGAAAGGCCACGCATATGTGGTGGGAGGTGTAACTGCGTGCAGCGGCACAGTGATTTAAACACTTACGGACAAACATCACAAAATTCAAGAACATTCCCTTGAAACCTCCGACATCTCAGGTCCCTGAAGGATGGCCAAGTCTTTAGCTCATCTGTGACTCATATGGTTTATGAGGACCAGGAGAGCGGTCTTTTTTCTTTTTCCTTTTCAAGGAATCAAAAGGGGAACAAAGAGTAGAGAAAAGGACGGGGATGAGACGATGATAATGGCGAGTTAATTACAGACGACAACAAAGTATGCAGTCGGAGGAAGTGGAGCTTGATAGGTTTATTAAGCTGTCTAGGAAATTGTCTTGTTAGCTCGTCTATTTAGCAGGTGCACTCCATAGAGGTAAAGACTAAAGAGATTTTCACATGAATGCTGGAACACGTTAAACATCTTGGTTTCTATCTAACAAACGGACCAATTTTAATTTCTTTTTTGCATTAGCTAAAGTGGCTAGTTGACTCTTCATTTCAAATGCTAAAATCTGCGTAATTAATACGCAACACGTGGTTAAACAAGAACTATCAGAAGCTCATTGTTGTGTTCTAAAGTCTCCAAGCTTTTCCTTTCAGAGACAGTTTCAAGCGAAGACCCGCTTAGCAAGCAAAAACCATTAACTACCAAAGAAGCCCTGAGGAAGTGTGTGTGTTATTGCTGTTAATTACTGTACATGCCTTTTATACTGCGCAGTTAATTTAAGAAGACTTCTGGGGACTGTAATGAAGCCTTCTGTCTCTCTGCCTGTCTGCCTCTCATTTCTGTCTGTCTGTCTGTCTGTCCTCCAGCCACACTGTCGCTCTCTCTTCCTGCTTTTCTAGCTGTCTGTCTTTCTCTTCTTTCTATGTCCTTTTCTTTATTCCTTTCATGTCTGAATTTATTTTCTTTGCAGTCTGTCGGTTGGGCTGTTTGTTGGTCGGTCGGTCTGTTTGTCGGTTGAGCTGTCTGTCTGTCGGTTGGTCGGTCGGTCTCTGTCTGTTGGTCGGCCCGTCGGTCTGCCTGAATGAATGTTCGTTCATTTATTCTTTCCTTCTTTTTGTTTATTACTGTCATTTTGACCTCCACTGTAAATAGAATTTTCTCTTCTGGCTTGTTAACCGGGTTAATGGTTCTAAGTGGTTTGATTCAAGCCGTGGTGATGAACCCTGACTCGGTGGATAAAGTTATCGTGCAACCTGTTCACTTTCAGGTGAAAGTATTTTACTTGAGCTGTACATATCCACGAATTAACTGAGATATTCATTTCTGTCCCTCACACCACCTGTCTGTGCTTACAAAGTGTTTCTCCTGAGGTAAATGGAGAGCTGCTGAGGTAAGTGCTGAGGTGAATGATCTGAATGTGGCAGTGGAATCTGTTGGTTTGAAGGGCAGTCTGCAAACACGCTCCTCCTGCTCTCCTCCAGCATGTGCGATCTGGACCAGCTGAGTCAACCTAAAAGATAATGGATCTTTCCGGAGTGTATTTCATTAACACAGCACAGTGAGCGTGTTATCCCGACGCCGTGCGCCGCACCCGCGCGCCAGGAAAGGCCGATCACTCATACCCCACCCACTGCAGAAACCATCAATCATTCCGTTGAGGTTTATAGAGAACAGTCAACCTTTTCATTTTCCTCCCCTTCTTCTCTTTTACTTCAGCTCCCACTCAGATGTGCAGATATGAGTCTGTTCATTTATCTGTCTTTCTCTCTATCTATATTTTGTAGACAGGCAGACTCTCTGCCAGCTCCTGCACAGTCGTAGGTGAATGCTGGAGCTTCGTACCTGAAGTGGTTCACGTCTCTTTCGCTCTCACTTCCACTTTATCGCTCTTAATTGCAAAAAGCATTCGTGATCTTCTATGCCTTTGTGAAACAGACCTGAGAGACAAGCAGAACCCTGATTGGGCCGCCGGTCTCGACGGGTTGCTAAAGGGTGCGAGTGCTCTGTGGAGACCTCCTTTAATAGATATGAGGAGGACAAAGGTGCTTTCTCTTCCACTGGCAGAAGTATTATTTTCCAAGTGTACGACGTGACAGGAATTTCTCTTGGGCTTGGCATAGATTGCAATTTGAAAAGGATAGAAACTGTATTGTGGTGGATTAGAAGGCTGCTGTTGGGTGTGTTTTCTTTGTTATTTCCAGTAAATCCTTGCAGGAAAAAAAAAATATAGTAAATGTTGTATGTTCCAATCATGACACATTTTTTTCACTTTCGTAATGAACATTTGCTTCAACATGAAATATATTTTGCTGTTGCATTTATATGCCATTATACCACTTTGTATACAGTATTTACGTGGATTTTTACCCTGCACTCCAACTCTCACCCAGCCCTCATCAAGCTCCTTTCCATCTCACTAATATACTCTAAATATCTATCATAACATAGTTTTATTTTGTACTTACCCTTTTCTTTTTTTCTTAACTACCATACATACTGTACATTCTGTGGTATTGTTGCTTGTGGAATATATAGAGTGTGGACTGGGGGACATAAATCTTTTAACATCCTAGGGTTTACATCAGGAATCTGGATTAAAGGTGGTGAGGGGAAAAGCTGTCAGGATTCCCCCAGCGATCAATGCTTTATTTATGGGATGCGTGTCGAGTATTGTGAGCAACAGCACTGAATTTATTCTGTAACTTGTGTTAGAATAGTGAGATTGATCGAAACAGTGTGCCCGGACTATTATACACGGTAGTGATATATATTATTTTCCTTGCATGTTAGAAAGCTTCTTTAAAGCACACCGGAGCTGCTCTTTAACAACAAGGGTTTAGGGGAAAGTAGCTACTTTACATTTTTTTTTTTATTTGTACATTTTTATTGTACCAGTTTAAAAAATGCCTACTGACATTAGCAATTTTTTTTTACACAGATATAAACAATATTGCAGATAGTTCTCAGATATGATGCAAATTAAATCAAAATCTCTTGAACACAGCACTTTGGAGCTTCTTGTCATTGTTTATGAGAGTTACGATATTGGGAAAGGAAGCTGCTTTATTACCGCAGGGTTGGACGCAGTAAACCTGGGTTTTGGTGTCATTTGGGAAGCAGGTCAGAGTGATGAGCGATCGCAGAGCTGACTAATGTCTTATCGATCTGCTAGGCCTGAGGAGAGTCGTGGCTTCTGCTTGTTTTTCCCTCCAAATGCTTTGTCGCCTTTCCTGGGTCCAAAGGTTTATTTTAAGCGCGGACCCATCTTCCTGTCGCACTATGGAAACAACAGGCAGGGGGATGGGAAATCGCTGTTGGCATGGTTACAGGTCACAATTCCTCCATGGCTGGAAGAGTGAAACGCACAGAAGTGTCCTTCCGCTCTCATGCTGGAAACACTGCTGTAATTTCTTTACAGCGACACATTGGACATTTGTAGCTCCTCTGCATTTAAATCACTTTCCTTTAGTTGGACGTTCTCATTACAGCTCCGGATTTGTGTTTAATGCGTCTCACCTTGTTTGAGGTGCCGTGCCGAAGCTTGGCAGAAACCATCGCATGCTCCATGTGTGTGCCATTTCACAATCTCTCGCTTTTTCTTTCTCTCCCGTTTTTCACAAGTGCCTGATATTTTCTGTCACAGATGAGTTTTCTCCTTCTGCAGTCCCGGTTTGGTTGTTTTTTCCTTCTACAGTGTCAAATGTCAGAAAGAAAGAGTACTGAACCGTACCTTTCCTAGTCGCACAGTTGGTACCTCTGACTGCTCGGTTTTTGGATTTAATTGTTCCTCATATATGAATTAGAGGGGGGAAATACCGGGCAGAGCTGAGTGCATGAATAGGGATGTGTGTGGGAAAGCAAAGGTTGCAACGTGAAGGTGCGCCGATCCGCGAGTGTTCCGTGTTGGCGTGCCTTACCGCGAGTGGGTGCTTGTTTCGGAGCCTGTGTCTGAACAAATTGGTTGTGGCGAGTTGGATTGGACTCAATCCCCATCCCAAGTGAGGAGAAGTTTTCTACAGCCCTCCACCATGGAGATCACACCACACCGGATCACCACGGCCATCCGGAACTGAGCAGCTCGCATGTTTAGCTAGAGAAAGCGAGCGTCAGAATCACCTGCTGCTCCGGTTGTAAACACAGACTGTCAGATTGAGTTTTGGGGTCTGTCACGCTGGCACGTGTACATTCAGTTTGTTTACCGTGAGTCTGCAAGCTCCTCGTGGTGACCATGATTATTCACCCTGAGGGTCGGAAGCAGAATTCTCGCTTTAATTTATTAATTTGTTTAAAAAAAAATAAATAAAAATAAGTATTTGAATTACCCCTGAACATGTAATGGCATAAGTCTTCTACACTTGCTGTAGACAGCTTGGTGGGCGGAGCCTGTGCGTCCGGGCCCAGAACGTGCGACCTGAGAGATCCGGTACACACACAGCCATATGTCTATATATAATATAACAAATGTCACGACATTTTCCTCTACGCCAACTGTCTTGAGGACGATCAAACAGAACTGCATTTATGTGTCAATATACATTCCCGTAATATCTAGTTCAAATGTGTGTGCGTGTGTACAGAGTGTGCGCGCACAGCCACATTAAATAGTAAGTGCATGTGGGAAGCTGTTATAGAAACGTCCCCGATGTACTAGTAAATGTACAAAGACCCTGAGAGGCCAGAAAGCTTTGTCAAGGTTACTCCGATCCTTTTAACTCACTTTTTACTTTCGGTTGTTCGTCTCATTTTCAAATCCCCACTGTTATTATGGCAAAGAAGATACATGATAGAAATAGAGACAGTTCTAAATAGAACTGGGCAGAACTCAAATATTTCTTTATACATACTGCATCGCACTTGTTTGAGTTAGGAAATGATGGTCGTGTATAACAAATGGAAAGCTGAGAACAATAGTAGTTAAGGTAAATACTGTTTATACTATGATATACTAATGAATGAATAATTACCATAAATACTATGTGGCAGTGGAGTAAAATAATCAGTGATGAGGTGCTGTGATGAAGCAATGAGTCCAGAAGATG
>MU551617.1:8572444-8605862 GCA_024362625.1 Silurus asotus
TATATAATTATTATTTTTTTTTTACAACTGCACATAAGTCCAAGCAGTTTGCTTTTAACACCATGCAGAAGAACATAATTTATTTATTAACACACATTATAACAGCTGTAAACACTCATTTATTCCAATGCAATAAAACGACAAACAAAAAGCACAAAAACTTATTTTTATTTTAATTTTTTGTGCGTGTCCGAAGACATTTGATACGGGAGGCTTCCGTCATCGCTATATAGATCATCTCCTTATAGAGCACTTCACGTCTTATCAAAAGTTACACAGTCGAACTTCATCGATGCAGTCAGTGTTACTATATAATTAAATCAAGCTGGGGATTTGTCAGAGCTGACCAATCAGAATGCAAGAAATGGTTCTCAGTTATGTGGCAAATCTTTTTTTATTATTTTTTTACTTTGGGTGCGAATGTTTGTAGCTGCTGTTATCTGAGAAATAACAAGAACTTCTTTCAATAAATTCATTGAAATTAATCGAAACAAGCTTTTAGGATGAAGGATGTAAGAGTAACATTTGAGGAGAAATTAGGAGAAAGATTAGTCCTGATAATGCTGTCCATTTGGTTAATGAAGGACCAGTTTTTTTTTCTCAGCATCTCAGCTTCTATTATGCTCACAGAAATGTACAAAGTTTCCAGCCAGTTCACACTGCATCTGAAACACACGAACAGACTGCAGCCTCTTCTTGTACTATTATAGATTCAGCGTGCATGTTGTAAGAGGTATAAAAGGGAAGAGTTTGCGTGAGAGTCGGCAGTAAGCCACAGCTGTGCGAGTGCTGCTGGGAGTCGGTCTCTCCTACATCAGGGGAAAGACAGAGACGTGTCACGGCTCAGAAAATCGAGGACGAAAATTTCAAATTGCCCTCAGTCACAGTCGCAGTACTGCGGCAGCACAAACTTTGTGTACACGCAGTTCGTGCAAAACAAATAATAGCGGGAAGGAAAGTAAAGATGCCTGTTCAAGCACATTGTTGAAATTACATGATGCAATCATTATGTCATTGTTTTGTGTTTTATTTTTTTGTTTGTTTGTAATTTTTTTTTTGTTTTTTTTTTATTTGTGATTCTGCCGACATTGTCTCAGTCGACATCTCAAAAAATGCTGGTAAGTTATTTTCAGTAAGTTATTAGATTGCACTTTCAGTTTTGTGTTGCTCATCCGGTGTGCTGGCTCCGATTCCTCATCACATTCTGAATGGATTTGGAGCTGCTTTTATTCAGTTTGTTTGTTTATTTATTTTTACATTTTGCTTTAATTTCAGTCATCTGCCCACCGTCCCACTGTAGTTTCCTCCTCCCTCGCAGGCAGCTAATCACACCATGCCTCAATGCCTTCCTTCTTTCTTTCTTTCTTTCTTTCTTTCTTTCTTTCTCTTTCTTTCCTACTTTCACTCTCGCTCTTTCTTTCTTACTTTCACTCTCGCTCTTTCTTTCTTACTTTCGCTCTCGCTCTTTTTTTCTTTCACTCTCGCTCTCTTTCTTTCGCTCTCGCTCTTTTTGTTTCGGTCCCACTCTTTTTTTCTTTCGATCTCGCTCTTTCTTTCGCTCTCGCTTTTTCTTTCGCTCTCGCTCTTTCTTTTTTTCTTTTGCTCTCGCTCTTCCTTTGTTTCGCTCTCGCTCTTTTTTTGTTTCGCTCTCGCTCTTTCTTTCTTTCGCACTCGCACTTTTTGTTTCGCTCCCGCTCTTTTTTTCTTTCGCTCTCGCTCTTTCTTTGTTTCGCTCTTTCTTTCGCTCTCGCTCTTTCTTTGTTTCTTTCGCTCTCGCTCTTTCTTTGTTTCGCTCTCGCTCTTTCTTTGTTTCGCTCTCGCTTTTTCTTTGTTTCGCTCCCGCTCTTTTTTCTTTCGCTCTCGCTCTTTCTTTTGCTCTCGCTCTTTCTTTCTTTCGCTCTCGCTCTTTCTTTCTCTTTTTCTTTCGTTCATTCGTTCTTTTGTTTGTTCATTTCGTTTCGTTGTTTAGGTTTGTCTTTCTTTCTCTCTTTTTTGTTTGTTCATTTTGTTTAATTGTTTTAGGTTTTTTTTCGTTCTTTCTTTCCCTCTTTTTTTCTTTTCACCCTCTCTTTTTCCCTTTTTCCCCCCTTCTTTCTTTCTTTGATATGATTGCTACTTTATAGTCTTAGCTATGTCTCATTTCTTTGCGCTCTCTAACACCGTGCAAGCTGATTTCTCCAGCGAATTTTTTTTAGTTTCTATTCATCCCTTCTGATTCTTTCTGTTGGTGTGACTTGCATGCCTTGGGGGGGACAAACAAACAAAAAAACCCCCAAAAAAAACCAGATTGCCTCTGCATTTCGTCAGCCTCCCACGAATCGAAGGTCTCATTTTCCTGCGCATCGATTATGCACTGATTTGTGTGTTTCATTTGTGAGCAATCCATACGGTCCGTGGCACTAATCCAGCCTCGTGGGAAGCGTGTGCCTTGTGCCTCCCATGCATCCTTTTCCATGGATCTGTTGCGTCATGCCTGTTCGAGATCACGTTCAAAGAGTTTAGCTCCACCCCTTTTTTGTTCTTTTTCTTTTCTTTTGGAGTTACAGCTTCTTTCATATTACCTCTGATAGGTCATGAGTACAGATGCCCAGAGCATGAACGCTGCCTGTGCCTGGCTGTATATCACCGTGTTGCTTTACCACACATCATGACGTGTGCGATGATGCGCTTGTTTGTTTTTTTTAAATTTTTTTGTCTTAATTTGGCATGTTGAGTCGAAATCCTGTCCGCTTATGAAATAACAAAAAAAAAAACCCAAATCTGATCAGTGTACAGAGCTGTTGTGTAAAATGTCCAACCAACTGACAGGAAGCAGGAATAAAAAAACAAAACAAAAAAAAACTGAACTCTATTCTTGTGTCTCCATCCATACAAATATAAAACTGATTTAATTCCAGCCAAGCGATAGTATAAAGCGGAAAGGCGAAAAAGAAAACCGACCAACGCGAGGATTTATAGAAACACGAAGGTTTGAAGATTGATGGTCTCTGCAATGTGGGTTCGATCGTAAAACAAAAAGCGAAATAGAATTGCAAAACACGCCACAGTGTGTTAGAACATCCTGATCAGCAGCCTCGAATAATGGAGTCCTCGGACGTTTATAACATCGTAAAGCATCCGGCAGCATGCGCGCAGTGAAAAGGACTCGAAACCTCTGCTCGATGCATCTGAATGAAAAACCTTCGTTTATTTTTTTCTTTCCTCGACTTTCTTAAAGCGTCGTTTTCATTGATGTGTGAGGAAGAAGAAAAAACAAATGATTAAAAAACATCTGTTTACATGTGAACGGGACCCCGCACGGAAGTTGTGTGTTCACACTGTTAATTATTTATTTGTTTCTTACTGTTGTCAGGCAGAGAAGTGACTCATTCGTCTGCTGTGGAACTTTGTGCTTTCTTGTAGCGTTCACACAAAGCGCACACAATTACGCTTAGGTCGGATTTTGATTTCCGAATATTATAATATTCGTTTCGGCCCTGGTTTTTCCCAACGCTGCTAGTTTACGAATCACATCATCGGCAGGAAATTCAAAGCGGCATCTTGTTTGATTTAGTGAGAGCAGATGTGCAGGTGAGACGGACTAAAGGACTGAAGAGCTGCTGCACGACCCTCTTGTTAGCTAATGCTGTCCTCAGGTCATCCGACGGCATTGTAGGTAATGCAGGAAGGAATCTTGGATGGTTTTGAATACCATATTGATCGAAATCCTGACGTGCGACTGGTTCAGTGAGGAGTTTGTTTACTACAATAGATGACTCTAATTCGCCATTTTGTCTATAATAATCTGAGGGAAACATTTTTATGGGCATGTCACGTATTTTTTGTGATTTCTCCATCTTTTTTTTTTTTGACCAAATCAGGATAGAACAATAGAAAGAAGATTTGCGTCCTGTTACTAAGTGTTCTATGGTTATGAAGATTTTTCTTTTTTTAGAAAGGTTCAGTTAGGGATGATGAAAATGAGTAGTCGAAATGGGAATTTTCCCACTGGTGAGCCTTCTGAGCTGGTGGTTTTGTAACCGCACCACTTATTATCAATGCAGCGTGTTAATCAGGACAATGGCGCTTTCTATCTTTACAATTCCTTCCAGCTAATTTTGTATGGCTTTGGAAGTTCAGCTATGAGGATATATCACGATTAAATAGGGATAAATGGTGTGCAGCAGCTGCTAACATGCTTGTAGTCTGAATTGCCTGCATTAAGCAGTTGAAAGCAGTCGGATTGCACAGGGACCAACGGCCAGAGGAGGTTATTTGTTATTGGACTTCCTGAGGGAGAATGAAAACCTGCTTCATTTCTGTACTCAGCCCCCAGACTGCACTGTAACAGCCAAGTGAACTCGTTCAGTGTTCATGTCAAGCCGCTTCGTGTCCTTGTTGATGCTTATATCTACTGCTCCGGATCATTTTATTTTATTAAAAACTCATACCCTCTGTCTTTTCTCCCCCCCTGTAGTCGACTCCACTACATCTGGCAGCGGGATACAACAGAGTCCGGATCGTCCAGCTCCTCCTGCAGCATGGCGCCGACGTGCACGCAAAGGACAAGGGGTAGATATCACTACACCCGCCTCGAAACGTTTCCCGATTCAAATTACAACCTAGATTTGATTTAAGAACTATTGTATTGCATTTACACACAAGGCATAGTGTCACTGTTCCTCTTTCTTCTCTCTGACTAATAAGCATAAAGATGTACAGCTTGACCTTTAACACAGCTTTTTCTCAGTGAGTCTACAGACAGTCAAGGATGATTCTGTTTATAAAAAAAAAAAAGGAAAAAAAACTAAAACCGAACAATGTCAAATATCTAAAAGAGCCAGTCTTTTTCTAATCATGGTGAGCATATAGTCTGAAGCTTCACTGAGCTCTGAGATGCTTTTCTGCTCACCATAAATACCCAGGGTGATTATCTGGCTTATTGTAATCTTCCTGTTAGCCTGAAATAGTCTATCTGATGCCCTCGAACCTTCAAAAAGCCCTATAAATGTGCACGAACGTGTTTAATATGAAGTGTGCGCTTAATATTCTGATGCTTGTGTTGTTTATGTCGGTGAACAGATTAAGTGGCAATACAGCACATGCAATTTCAATGTTTGAAACGATAAAAAAAAAAACTTCACCAAAGTGGCCTCAGAGAACGACTTATTATCCACTGACATCTAGAGGAAAATGAATTTAGTTTATTACCCTTAGAGGAAAAACATTAGGACATTAGATTACTAGTCTGATTTCCTTGTTATCACTTGTCATCTCTTGCATGCATGTGCTGCAGATTAGGGTACAATCAGTTCCCCATAATGACAAAGTGAAAGAATTATATATAAAAATTAGAATTAATATATGTAAAATGTTGCGTTAACTTGTGATTAATCGCAACTTAATTGCACAATATTTGTTTGTTCTACATGTACCTTAAATTAATACTTTTCAAGTTTTTAAATGAATGTTTATTGTTAGTGAAACCAGACTCAACCTAGGGCATGAAGACACAATATTCTTGTAAATGTTTTAAAGTAATTTGGTGTTTTAAATTGCGTTAATCATCAGGACACCAAACAGAACCTTTGCTGTGTTTCCACACAGACGTTTATAATTGCCGGATGTGGGCATCATGGTGGATTTTGGTGCTCGATTTGAGACTGGGCGCATCAGTAAAACAAATATTTAAGTGATTACAAATTACCCCCCCCCAAATTTATTTAATTGCATTTAATAACATTTAATTTGTGCCAATTTAATAAATATAATCTATCTAATATATAAAATATAATTTTATATACTATTTAACCAAGAAGACATTTGATTTTAAATTGTTTTAAAAATGTAAACTGCAAACTGTTGATCACAAATGTCAGTAATAATTAAATTGCGTTAAACATCTAATATACTTCCAAGTCAAGAAGCTTTTATTGTCATTTCACCCATATATAGCTGACACAGTACACAGTGAAATGAAAAAACTTGAAAATATATATCCAAGTTTAATTTCAATAGTAGCGTCTCCCAACAAACCCCTTCTTACCACCCCCGGTTTCTCCTGCCCCCCGAATCGCCATCGGTCTTGTATTCGAACGAATAACATATTTGTCATAATATCTATTCAGCTTCTTAGCATTTGTAACGTTGTGTGCAATACCCCTGGCTAATTTCCACCACTCTCTCCCAGATTATTGATATGAGAGCATAATGACAAGACATATAACCTGATAAACCTAAAGACCAAGAAAAGCCTAATTGCACCGGTGTGTTTGTTTTAATATTTGGGTTGTGAAGTGGAAAAGGAATAATTTAGTTTTTCTTTCTTGCCTCTGTGCTGTTCAGCGGTCTGGTCCCTCTGCATAACGCCTGCTCCTATGGCCACTATGAAGTCACAGAGCTGCTCCTGAAGGTAAGAATCACACACTGGTCTGTCACCTGTTCCGAAATGCACTAAATCAACAAAAGCATTAGGACAACTGATTATTTTGAATAAGATGTGGGAGCATCGACTTTTTCCTTCACTTGAACTAGGAGACTAGAACCTGTTCCAGCATGACAATGCCCCTGTGCATGATGGCAGCTTCTTCATGGGGTTGGAGTAAAAGATCTTAATTGGCCTCCTTTAGAATCCCTGACCTCAACCCAATCGAACACGTTTGGGAAGAATTGAAACACTGATTGCACCCCAGACCTCCTCACCCTACGTCAGTACATGACTTTACTAACACTCTTGTTCCCCAAATCTCCACTCGAAAATCTAGTTGAACATCTTCCTAGAAGACTTGAGGACTCAATGTGGAAAAGGATGTTTAGAAAGCACATACAAATCTCATGGTCAGGTGTCCACAAACCTTTGTCCATGTAGTGTGTAGTAACAATAACATGCCGATAACCTCATGTTACACCAGTATACAGAACATTTACAAGCAAATCAGGAGTGACATTAAAATATTAAATTATAGTCCGTTCCATAAATATTCGGACAGCAACCGGCGTTTGGTTATTTATTATAATTTTGTTTAGCTGTCCATAGTATATAGGGCGTGAAATTAAAAAACTAATATAAAAAAAGAAACAAAGTGCAGACTTTTAGATTTCCATAACACATATTTCCATCTCGATCATGTGAACATTGTTGGTGATTTGACAAAAATCACAAAGGCGCCCATGCGCTGTGTGTTCAGGTCAAATCGGGTCCGAAGCATTTGGTCATTTTCCATCCCCTGCCATTGAGCGTCCTTCTGTCCTGCACCTGTCTCACTATGTCAACAAAACACTGTGAATTCGATCAGATTTTAATCACATTAACGAGGAATCCTGTATCTGCAATGTATTTAATAATATATGGACTCACTTAACTTAGAAATATGTGCAAATCTTGTGGTGTCATTTATTATTAGAAACAAGCGAGTAGACTGTTGCTCGGCTCTGGGCGAAACAGGACCCCCACCGCCCCCCTATCCCAAAAAATAAAAATAATAACCCCACTGCATCTTTTTCATATCGTTTGTTCAATAAGGAATGGATACTTGCATTGGTGCTGTTATAGGAAAAGAATCGATCATGTGGGTGGTGTGATAAAGCAAAGTTTTTTGCACTACCGGCATGTCCAGCTTTTCTATTGTTTTATTTTATTTTATTTTTTCCTTTTCTGAGCTGTCAGAAAACTTTAAGGCTTTAGCTCAGGCTGTTACAAAGCACTGACACTGGAGACTCCTTCCTCTGACCTTTTACAGAATGCGTCTGACAGCAATTATTACTGTCTGAAGAATTAGCTGTTGCCCAAGAATCAGTAGCATACAAGTCCCATGCGCTTTAATGTAATAACCCTGTTATAGAAAAATGAATCAACACCTACTGACCAATCGGATTGAAGAATTTAATAGCGCTGTGGTGTAAGAGGATTTAACTGGTGCTTCACAAAGAGCAGCTCTTCCCCAAGAGCATCAGCAGCTCCTAATATCTCCTTAAGCCCACGGTGCGTGTGCCTCGGCTGCTTAACTCCAGATCCGATTAAAAGATGCTGTGTAAGGGATCAAAAGGACAATTAAAAATCCTGTTATCAGCAGCAGCTTTGTGGTTAACACGTGTTGGCAGGGTTATCAGAGCGGAGCTGCTCGAGGCTGATACTTACAGCTCGTCTTCCTCTCAGCCGTCGTCTTTTAGAGGTCACGTGTTAACGCAGATGCACGCGCGGTTTTATCAGGGCACATCTCTCTTTTTGCGTTCAGATGCTATTAATTGTCTCGTCTGTATGACGTTCAGATGTGTTTGGGAATGATTTCATTTAAAACCTAGTTCATTCAGTGTTTAGGTAGCAACTGTCTTTTCAGTGAAACACTTAGTTTTCTTGTTTTGATGGACATTTTTTAATTATCATTAATAGTGTAGCAACATTACAATTACTTCAGTTTACAGTTGGGTGCTTTTGATGGTTTGGACATGGGAGGGGGACATGGGGTATATCAGTAGGAGAATGCTGAGCCACCAGGAAGGAGAAAAAGAGAAAGACCTAAGAGAAGGTTTATGGATGTGGTGAGGGAAGACATGCAGGTAGTTGGGTTGAAAGAGGCAGATGCAGAGGACAGGGGGGTATGGAGACGGATGATCCGCTGTGGCGCCTCCTAATGGGTGAAGCCGAAAGAAGACAGTTGGGTGCTTTTCCTGCTATTCCTGAAAAACACTGATGTTTAGGTTTGGAATCTAATGAGTCTGAATCATTTTCTCTGGCAGAAGTCCAGGTTTACATCCATTAATTCATATTTTAATACATCTTTGTTTCTACAGTGACTTCTCATTTACAGTTGCAAAACTTGCATTGATGTAGTGAAGTACAGTTTTCAAAACAGAGGACTTTCCTCTTTGTGGTTTGTGGATTAAAAGGAAACAGCAGGAATTATTAGTTCTGAAAGTCTCATGGTTTTCATAGTCAAAAGCATATCTGTTGTTGTTGTTGTTGTTGTTGTTGATGATGCAATAATAAACAACACCAGTTCCAAAAAAAGTTGGGAAACTGTGTATAATCTGAATCAAATCACAATTTTATTGATTTGCAAATCTCATAAACCCATATTTTATTATATATAGAACATAATCAATAGCAAAATGTTTAAATTCAGTAAATGTACCATTTCATTGGGGGAAAATAATGTCATCATGAATGTTTCAGAAATGTCGAGACAGGACCGTGTTTGAAATGTGTGGCAATCAAATTCAAAATTCCCTTTTTTATTATTTTTTTATTTTTATTTTTTTTTATAGCCGTTTATTTGCTTGGTTTCTATGTTTTTTTGTGAATACAATTTGAGTTTATGAGATATTGTTCTATAAATGTTACACAGCATCCTAACTTTTTTGGAATTGGATTACGTTTTATTTTTTGGTATAAAAGATTTTTTTTTTTTTTTAAAGATGTTTTTTTATTTTATTTATCAATCTTTTTTTGTGCCTTTCAGTGTTTGTTTATATTCATAGAATATTTGTAAGTTTGCTGCCATCAGAAAATGATGAGTTTTGGCCTGGTGACTGACACAATACTTTTTCCACCTCATATTCGAAGAAAATAATTTCATTATTATTATTGTAGCACTTCTAAATAAAATAAATAATAATTTTAAAAAATGTATTTCCAATACAGCTATGTTGTTATGCATGTTTCATGTCATAGAAACGCATTGATACCAGATGACATTTCTGTCATATGGCCCAGTCCTAGTGTAGTGTTGAAAGTGGTTTTGCCAAATTTCAGGCTCCAATTGCTCGAGATTATTTTAGATTAGATTAAAGATTAGATTATTTCTTTCTTTCTTTCCTTTAAAACCAAATGTTTTTTCTGGCTGCATAATGCTTCTGGAAGATTGTCCATTCTGAAGATGGTTGGGCATGATTGTGATGATTTTAATTTCCCATGTTTTTACTGTACTGAATAACTTCATTGCCCCCTACTGGTGTGATGTAGTTTAGTTTTTATCCCATTAGTTTTGCTGAAATTCTGTGCTCCTTTTTTTTTCCTTCTTCTACTACACTTTTGATCATCACGAATACACCCACGGTTTTATTCCCTGTGTTTGTGTGTCCTCAGCATGGTGCGTGTGTGAACGCCATGGACCTGTGGCAGTTCACCCCCCTGCACGAAGCAGCGTCCAAGAACCGCGTGGAGGTTTGTTCCCTCCTGCTGAGTCACGGCGCTGATCCCACACTCGTCAACTGTCACGGCAAGAGCGCGGTGGACATGGCCCCTACTCCCGAGCTTAAAGAGAGACTCACCTGTGAGCACATTCTTCTTCCTATACTATTACTGCTGCTGCCGCTCATCTAATTTTGTACGGTGCAAACAAATGATAGTCATTTCCGATCAATTTTTGGTTGGGGTTTGAGACTGGTTTAAAACCTTTTTTTTTTTGTTATTTTTTTTTTTTTACCATTGTACACTTCACTCTGAAAAAGATAATTTGTATATATCTAAAAAAAAAAAAAAGCAACCCAACATAAATCAGCAGAAACTATATAACTTGAGTTTGATTTGATTGGTTTTTCGACGAGGTTCTGTTTCCACTGCAGGTTATGTATCTCTATGATTAATGTAATGCAAACATCATAGGTCAGCTTCTTGCACTTCTGATTCTGAATAAAATACCCCATGGGGTAAGTGAAGCAACAACAACAACAACAAAAAAAGCAAACTCTCTGAGCTCTGTCAACCTAAAGTAATGCTTTTCCCTGAAGAAAGCAGTGTCTTTATAGGACCCTCTCCCATGTCGTCTCTGCACTCATCACCATTGTTTTCCGCTCTTCCTCAGATGAGTTTAAGGGTCACTCGCTGCTTCAGGCTGCACGTGAGGCGGACATGGCCAAAGTGAAGAAGACGCTCGCTCTGGAGATCATCAACTTCAAACACCCACAGACCCACGAGACTGCGCTGGTGAGTTCTTATACACACACACACACACACACACACACACACACAAAGAGAAGTCCCCCATGAAGACCATGTAGAAGCTCTGCCCACATCCCCACCATCTCACATTGCTGGATTTGATTTACTGTGATGAGCGATGTGTATCTGACTTCTGAAATAATCTGTGAAAGCTGTTTGAGATTTCATCAACAAAGCGCTACTTTGAAAATGCTACCGTTAACGCTGCAAGCAGGTGTGTTGTTGATTTGGCATCACTGGCTGAGCTCGGCGTTAAGGAGGTGTTCCTGAGTTGAAGTCGGAAGTGGTTTCCTCTGTATGCTGAAACGATGCCATGTCAGTTTTTATTTAATGCCACTTTGGTGATACTGGACGGTGTTTTCGTTGCAGCACTGTGCCGTCGCTTCGCCGCACCCGAAGAGGAAGCAGGTCGCTGAGCTGCTGCTGCGGAAAGGAGCCAACGTCAACGAGAAGAACAAAGAGTGAGTGCTGGGGAATTTCATCTTCAACTTTATTTATCTCAACTTAAAAAGCAGATTTGCTGTTCATCAATTTGCAAAAGTGCTGTTATGTAAAACTGCTGTTATGCAAATCTGCTAAAATCCTGATGATGCAAAGTGGTTTAGGTAAAAAAAAAAAAAAAAAAAAAAAAACCCCCCCCAAATCCCAAAGAAANNNTACATTTATCACGGCCGGATTTGGAACGTAACCACCGCGATAAACGGGGGACTCCTGTGTGTATATGTGTGTGTGTATATTTATACACACTGACATGACTTTTCTTTCTTATTGTGTAGCTTTATGACTCCTCTGCATGTGGCTGCTGAGAGGGCTCACAATGACATCCTGGAGGTGCTGCAGAAACATGGGGCCAAGGTACATTCATTCTCTCCATTTCTCTCTCCTTCACACACACACACACACACACACACACACACACACACCAACATCAGTGATCTTCGTACATCACATCCCATCACATCACGGGCCATCTGGCCTGTCTGCACTGTAACAGAGCGCTAGAACACATCGGTTGTGCAATTACTCACACGTCTCCTCTCATCTCACACACACACACACACACGCTCACACGCTGCTCAGCACTCAGCTCACTCTCTCACCTCATATAAGCAGGAGAATGTGAAGCTGTCATTCTCAGGTCTGCTTCCACCATATCCATTAATAATAATAATAAGAAGCAGTGCTACTGGGGCTTTATGTAAGAAATGACATCTAGAAAACCGCCTCTGCCTGAATCTAATGGATGAGACGTACGTAATGACTCTTTCGATGATGTTAGGCCACAGTGTTCTACGTCATTCAGAAGAACCTGTTCATAAATAACAACAGCACAGTGGGTTTTTTGTTTGTTTGTTTTGTTCTGTTTGTTTTTATATATATATATTGGAGAAGTGGGTAAAAGAACAGTGTTCCTTCCAGTTCATCCTAAAAGTGTTCAATATGGTTGAGGTCAGAGTTTTAGAACAAGCCCTTCAAAAGCTTCCACTACGAACACTATAAGCTGTATCTTCATGGTGCTGGTTTTGTGCATAGAGACATCATAATGCTGTTCAAGTGAAGGGAAAAGTCCACGCTACAGCATCCAAAGACATCCAGTACAATTGTGTGCCTTAGTTTGAAGATGTTGTCCCAATACTTTTGGCAGTAAATGATCTGTAAATAGTTTTGAAAACGTTTTAAGATTCTTATTTGTCACAAACATAGTTATATGCAGAATACACAACTAGCAGTGAAATAAAAACCCAATCGGCCGCTCGGGAATTGTGCTAAAATGAGGTTGCAAAATATTTAGAATAAAGGGAGAAAATAAAAGAGTAAGAAGATATGAAAAAATATAAACAATAAGGCGGTATATAAACAATAGTGCAAATATATATGATGTGCAACAGGTAATGAGGTAAAAACGGACCATAAACAGTGGTAATGATTATGAGAATGTAAGGTGTAGTGTGCAGATGCATGTTAAGGACTTATGCTCGCATTGAGAAGTCTGATGGCTTGTGGGAAGAGGCTCCTCCTTAACCTCTCCGATTTGTTCATCAGGCAGCTGAAGCGCTCGTCTGATGTTAGAGGGCTAATCAAACAGTTACTGGGGTGATCAGAGTCCTTCATTTTAACAACCATGTTTCCGCATTGACTGTTGCATTTTTCCTACAGAGAAGGTAGCTCAGTGTTTGCCAAATGATCATGCAGTAAAATAAACATCATCTCGACTGGCAGCAAAAGTATCTCCACTTGCATCAGGACACACTGTTAATATTGTTTTATAACAGTAGGTTGTGGAGAACGTACGTTTAATCGCAATAAAACGTGAAAATAGCGTTAACAATCTAAAGTAAATCAACAAATTACATATTTTGAATGACATTCAACAATGGACAAAACCAATTCTAAGAGGAATCCTGAGAGGAAGTTCCACATACTTGTTTTACTTTTCCACATGGTTACTGTTGAATGTTTGTTTGGCTTCGTAAACCCATATAAATGTTTACTATTTTGCGGCATTAATGTTGAGTCAGCTCAAATTCGTTCCGTGAGCACCCAGAGTAACAGCATGCCGGAATCTTGAAGCTACGTGTGTAATACGTAGGAGGCCTCTTTATCTGTTAACTTGCCACCTTTTGAAGGACTGAGGTGACATTTCTGTGGCGGATCTCATGCCAGATGTCTGTGAGGCTAGAGCTTTTTGGCGGCGAGTCAAAAGCCAGGCTTTTCTCCACGGGCCTGGAAACTATCTGAGAGCTAAATCATTTGTATCAGCCGCGGAGCAGGTGCGGCAGCGGCGGTGCTTAAGAGACTGCCAGATCAATGCGGCTCTTTTCAGGGAGCCCAATCTGATAAGTATGGACTGATTGGACAGTCGTTCAGGCGCTGCCTTGGAGCTCTGAGCATCCGTGCAGCTTCACTGCTTCACTATGTCCACTGCACAGACTACTCCTTCTTTGTTTTCCTAATGCTAGGAGTTTATCTAATCTTTTTTTCTCAAACATGTTTTGCCCTGCTTTATCCGTGTCTGGCATCCCGGCCCGCACGGCTCGGTTTATTCATTTTGGCTCGTTCAGACGGCAAGCTGAGAAGCACTTAGCCTGCCTGTCTGATCATTATGATTCATCCAGGCAGGGATGCGTTTAGCGGGTTCACATAAACACTTGTTTATTATTTCCTTTATTCCACTGCGTTTTCTTGGTCATTCGTTAACACTTCAGAGGAAAATGTGTGTTCGGAGGACAAGTGAAGGAAGGGACGACGTTAATCAGTCAGCTTGGGCAGTATGCATAGAAATGAGGCAAACGTTCTGGCTTGGTTGATGCAAGGGAAAGGAAAGGTGAAGCAAAGTACAGTGGTTGGAATTGGACTGTTTCACGTCTCAGTTGTTTTTATTGAGTTTTCTTGCAGGACGGAGTAAAGACCAGATGATGAGCGAGCGCAGCACCACACCCCCTGTGTCAAAAGCTTGAATTCACTTCATTTCACTTTCTCCATTTGAGTTATAACCTGCCAGCGTGACCCGAGGGCTGTTTCCTTTGACTCAGTGCGATCGGCTGGGTGATGATGAGCGCAGTGTGAGCAGAGGGGTGGGCAGGTGGGGGTGGCGTAAGGGGTGTAAACAGATGGTACGGCAGTGTAGAACTAATAAGCAGACCGGGGAACTTGGAGGTAAACACAGCATTTCAACTCAGCTGGCTTTGGAACACAAGTCAGCACAGAGCAACGCTGATGGAGGATGGAGGGAGCTTGTTACATACGAAAGAGCGAGAGAGGGAGAGACAGAGAGTGGCCCGTGCTGAGCCGAGCCATCTCCAGACCATTTAATGTGCAGGGCTGCAACATGAACCTGTCCAACTGTCACTGTGTTTACAATTATAGGTTGGAATTGTGAATCAGGAATGAATCTCCTGCACACAGCATGTCAAAAGTTATATGATGAAACTTTGCAGAGTTGGAGTAAAACCTACACACATGTGCACACACACGCACACTACTGGCTTCTCCCCCGTCCTCTCTCCTCCATCTGCAAAGTGCCGATAGTCTTTAAAGAGACGCTGGAGTTGCCCAAGGGCGCGTCTGATTAATTTATGCCTGTGTTCATTTTAAAGTGGGCCGTCTTTATTCACAGTGCTGTCCTCTCCTGCGCTGCACTGCCACCACACCTCGATTTACACAGGGAAGCCTGAAAAAAACAATGCTTTTCCTGTCTCTCTGGTGTAAAAGCATGCCTCCTAAATGATGTCTCTCGATGCTGTGTAATATTTTATTCAGATTGGATTTGTTTTACATGGGGACACGGGGTAATGAAATTATTCCTAGAGCATCTCTGGGATTTTGTTTACATCTAAATCAAGCGTGTCAGTCATGTTTTACTGTGTGTGTGTGTGTGTGTGTGTGTGTGTGCATCTGTAAAGATTACCCTATGTATAACAGTCACAAAAAAGCCTCTGTAAATCTATCTGGTTTTATTTGACCTGTTGGTGGAGAAGTTATATCCTCTTGGAAAATAGGTTTTACACCGTGTCTTATAAATGTGTACTCCAGGATGGATTTGCTCTTTTGTACCATATTCCGCAAATAAATATTTATAGTACTTTATTTTTTTTAATGTATAAGACGACCCCCACTCTTTCACCCCCAAGGTTAAAAAAAAATCGATATTTTAAACATAAAAGAGAACAAATTTTTATTTACTAATTAGGTAACATTTACTTACCAGAGCTTCATTATGCATCACATTTTACGACATTCCCGGTCCCTGTCACATCTGCATGCTGCCTGCACGTTCTCCACCTTAAATGGTGGTTGTGTTCCAGTAGGTTTGTTCAACATCAGCTGACATCAGTTACATAAGGCTTGTGATTGAAGAAGCTTGTTTTTGCAGACAGTCTTAACGATTTTAGAAGAAATTATCGTCTTCTACACGTAAAAACACGGACATTCGAGGTACATTTAAGTTTAAAGTGACAATACAATTTAAACAATGGTTTTAGCACAGATGCTGTGACTAAGGACCATTTGTGTGACCACACCACCTAAAACTATTTTTTTCTAAAACAGGTGTTTTCAACCTTTTGTAGACACAAGGCTGTATATATTATATAGATGTATATAATCAGATCCAAATGTTTTTGTTTTTTTCCCATTGTAAATCCAATGGGTTTTTTTTTAAATGCTGGGTTCTTTGTTTCAACATATTAAAGCAATTTTGAGGGCTTAATTTACTCATTAGCTAATGGATTCCTCAGAACATTTGGTTGCAACCCAGTGGTTATGAATCTTTGTTCGAAGACCACAATTATCGTTTACTATTAACAAAGTTGCCAAATACCTCACACCTTCAACAGCTAAAAACCTCATCTTTTCAGTGAGCATCTAACTGCCTCTTGGCTTTTACCGTAATAAACGATGACTGAAACCTTGTAAATAAAGCACTTCTCGTATTTATTGCCATCTTGTGATTAAATCTCATGTTGCATTTCTTAAGTCGCTTTGGACAAAAGTGTCTACCAAAATATTGTGTATAGGGAGTGTTAGAGTTAAGATGGGCCTCACACTGGTTCTTTAAACACATTCCTATGTTGTCTGTTCAGTGTCTATAGGATCTTTACGATGCGAGTATGTAAGGTCCTTGTCTGGGTTCACACATCTCTGGTTACTATGTATTCTAACCCAATCAGAACAGGTTTAGCTCCGTTTTTCCCGAGTGTGTATATATACTTGTCTGTTATCTGCATTAAATTGAAGAACATTCACGCCGTTCTGTGTGCTGTCTGATTCTTCCCTGATCAGAAAAGGCACCAGGGGCATCGTAGATCGCATGGGATACCTCTTCAAAAAATTACCTTTTGTTTGGGCATGATAAAAATCTAACAGAAAGAATACATGGATGTTTTTAATATAAGGATTTTTTTTAAATTTATACAGATTTCACTTATCCCAGTTCCTAGTCACGTTGGTGCTGCCGAAAGCTCTTTATTATATTGTTTCAAGTCTTACAAATATCTCCAAATCCATCCTTTTCCCATCATTACACAACATTATGCAATGTTTACCTCTGACATCGTGGCATTTTCTTTCTTTCTTTACTCTTTTTTTTTACGCGAATGCTAATCCATCCTAGTGATAATTGTGTCGTTTATAGAGAAGTACTGTATGTCTGAGCACTAACAAATACAGGAACATTAGTAAATCTGATGCGTCATTATACAAGTGTTTGTGTGCGTTGTATTAACACAGATGAATGCAGTAGACACTCTAGGACAGACGGCTCTGCACCGGGCGGCTCTGGCTGGTCATCTGCAGACGTGTCGGCTGCTTCTGAGCTACGGCGCAGATCCAGCCATCGTCTCGCTGCAGGGCTTCACCGCCGCACAGATGGGCAACGAAGGGGTCCAGCAGATCCTCAACGGTAAACCCAGCTACTGTGCACGCTCACAGAATGTGAACCGTGGCCATCAGAGGCTTGTTAACGTTCATATCTCGTTTTTCCTTCTGTTTAGAAAACGTTCCAGTGAGGAACTCGGATGTAGACTACAGGCTTTTAGAGGCAGCTAAAGCGGGTGACCTGGACACTGTAAAGGTGACTAATGCACTCGCATATGGAGGAGGAGAGAAGTTCACTTAATATGAAATAAGTGTGTTTAATTTAGTAATTACATGTAGGGTCTAAAAGCATTTACCTAGATAGGAGATAATTCATTTTTTTTTAATAAGTAAATGGCAGTACTGATTGGACCCATTTAAAGGAGCTCTACAAGAGAACTGTGGAGACACAACATGGAGTGCATTGTACTTCATCCATGTGGGGGACAGGGATTTTCTCTTCATATTGCCTCCTGCTTTTAATTGCTTTCTGCTTTCAGTTTTTTATCATGGCCCTCCAGAAGAGTTTTTTTTTTTTTTTTTTTTTTTTCTTGGCCCCCCCAAAAAGTTTTTTTTTTTTTTTTTTTTTTTTTTTTATTCATTCATAATAAAATGAGAGTTCAGTTGGCCGATTCACATCAAAACATGCAGAGTGTCTGGAAACAATTAAACCCTTTAAGGTTTGGTACTTAAAACTTTTCACTACTTTTCACACCCAGTTCTTCAGGGATGCCACACGGATGTGCTGATGTGGTCCTGGACACAGTGGGACTTATTGTCTTCTATCAGAATCATGGTGGCTGTCATCTAGATTTACCAAGTTTATTTATAGGCACAACTCATGCTTTTTTTTTTTATTGGTTCATATTATTTAGTTATGTTTGATCTGAATAATAATAAAAAAAAAAGCTTGACTTCGTGCTGTAAATCATTTTGTTGATCATAACAGAGTTGAAAGATTAAAAAAAGAGCTGTTTTTCCTCTGGAAGGCAGTATAGAGCAGTAAACTCAGGGCCGTTAGCTATTTGAGATTTTTACACCATGAACGTGTTTTTACAAAATAATTCATTCATCATTTTTACCGCATCTTGAGTAAATCTTTTTTTACATACATATATAATAGAGTACATTTTGTGTATTTAGCGTTTGTAATGTTATTGTGTATTTATACGTTTTTTAGATAATGGGACATTGCTGAATAATGAACCGAGCACTAAGCCATTTCTTTTTTCCTGTATGTTCACTCATCCTGCTGCAATCATATTTATTTCTCTCTGTGTGCATGCACTCTCTCTGCAGCAACTCTGCTCCGCTCAGAATGTGAACTGCAGGGATCTGGAGGGACGTCACTCGACGCCGCTTCACTTTGCTGCAGGCTACAATCGGGTGGCTGTGGTGGAGTACCTGCTGCATCACGGTGCAGACGTCCACGCCAAAGACAAAGGGTGAGTCTGAGCTTCCGGGATCCGCTAGATTCATATCATATATGTATATATATAAATATATATATACGTATATATATATATATATATATATATATTTATATATATACATATAAGGTCTGATTCACGCCTTCTACTGGAACGCGACATCGTTTATTTGTAAAGTGTGAAATAGGAAAAATTGCCTGCAAATTGCAAAGGCAAAATAATAATTTTGCATCGCACAATATTTTGCAGTAATACTTTCTTTTGCCAAATGTAGCCCAATGTCATTAACACACAAGCCTCTCTTTGTATTATTGAAGACTTCAGCACAAAATTAGGATTAATGGGTTTCTATGAGTTCCAGTCCCAAAAAAAGCCTTTTGAAAGTAAACTGAGTGCGAATGCTTTTTGTGTTTGACATTAGAGTAAAATGTTGATTAACTATTTGTCCCTAACAGCATGTCTACAACCATTCCTCTTGCATCACAGCCATAAAATACTAGTTTTTTTTTTTTTTAAGAATGCCACATCATACAATATTATCCATGTTGTAATGACATTCATGCTTATGATTAATTAGCTCTAACACCGATGCAGTGAGTAGCTTTGGATTTCTTAAACAACCATGTCAGAAGACACATCCTGTGGTCGTGGAAAAGATGTTACTCTGTTTCAGAAGGGTCAAATTATTGCCATGCATCAAGCCTTTGTCATGACACATTTAAAATTTAGCATTCTGTTTCCACTGATCATCCTTAAGATGTTTCTACAACTTGATTGGGGTCCCCTATGGCAAATTCAGTTGATTTGGACATGATTTGGGGAGGCACACACCTGTCCTATATGAGGTCCCACAGTTAACAGTGCATGTCAGAGCACAAACCAAGCCATGAAGTTCAAGGACTTATCTGTAGACCTCCGAGATGGAATTGTATCGAGGCACAGATCTGGAAAAGTGTTTAGAAAAATTTCTGCAGCAATTAAGGACCCATTGAGCACAGTGGCCTTCACATCCGTAAATTGAAGAAGTTTGGAACCACTTCCTTTTCCAAACTAAGCGATCAGGGAAGAAGGGCCTTAGAGAGCTGACCAAGAACCCGAAGGTCACTTTAAAAAAAAACTCCAGCGTTTCTCTGTAGAGAGAGGAGAACCTTCTACAAGAACAACCATCTCTGCAGAACTCCCTAATCAGGCTTGTATGGTAGAGTGGCCAGATGTAAGCCACTCCTCAGTTAAAGGCACATGACAGCCCGCCTGGAGTTGGACAAAAGGCATTTGAGGGCAAAAAACAAAGATAGAACTCAATGAAAAACAAAGATTGAACTCTTTAGCCTGAATGCCCTGCATCAAGTGATGCATGGTGGTGGCAGCATCATGCTATGGGGATGTTTCTTCAGTGTCAGTAACTGGGAGACCAGTCAGAAAGATGAATGCAGCAATATACAGAGACATCCTTGATGAAAACCTGCTCCATAAACTATGCTTTATACATATATATATATGTGTGTGTGTGTGTGTGTGTGTGTGTGTGTGTGTGTGTGTGTGTGTGTGTGTGTGTGTGAAACATTTTTCCCTACAAAAATGTCATTCAGAAGACTTTCGTAGAACCTGCGATACTTAACATTTATGTAAAATGTTTTGTTTGTGTATCAGAGGTCTGGTGCCGCTGCACAATGCCTGCTCGTATGGGCATTACGAAGTGGCTGAGCTGCTGGTGAGACACGGTGCATCGGTGAACGTGGCTGACCTGTGGAAGTTTACACCACTGCATGAAGCTGCTGCCAAGGGCAAATACGAGATCTGTAAACTGCTTCTCAAGGTCTGGTACAAAACACACACACACACACACACACACACACACACACACACACACACACACAAAGAGAAGGAAAGAACAGTGACTCAGCATATCCTCCTCTCTGTCTGGTTAATTCAAATGAAATAATTTTATGGAACATTCGGACTCAGCCCTGACCTTTTGACCTTTGAAGAAAAGCTTCCCAGATTCCTCGGCTTAGGGTTTATTAGCAATGAAACCTCTTTTATTGCTTTCTACTTTCATCTTTTCACCTTGGCCCTTTGCGGCTCCAGACTGGCGAGGACGGCAATTTTTTTTAAAAGAGCTAATATTTCGCTACGTATTAAAATCAGAGTTCAGGTGGTCGTGTTGAATTATAAAATGCAGAGCGTCCGGAAACAATTGAAGTCTCGTTACGTGGTGAACATTTTTTTATAATCGGGTGTGGTTTGAAATATAAAAATGTCTATTACATACCTGCCTCAAAAGATACTTTCTGTCGTTTATCAGCATTATGGAGGCAGCCATTGAGGTTAATCAAATAAATTTTTATACTGTTTTTTATTAAACTATTGATATTATTTAGTTATAGGAATTTAAACAAGCTATACATTTTTTCCCTCTACTTCTTTTTTATTATTAAAATGATTATTGTCCATTATTTTTAAGACAAGCTTCTGAGTCTAAGACGTATGTGTTTTAGCATGGTGCTGATCCGACAAAGAAAAACCGCGATGGAAACACGCCCCTAGACATGGTGAAGGAAGGGGACACGGACATCCAGGACCTGCTGAGAGGAGACGCTGCCCTTCTGGATGCCGCAAAGAAAGGCTGCTTGGCTCGTGTACAGAAACTCTGCAGCCCCGAGAACATCAACTGCAGAGACACGCAGGGGCGCAACTCTACCCCGCTACACCTGGCAGGTAACCCAGAGCCTGAGCGCATCCCGAAAACCTGTGATTCTCTCTGACGCACACGGCTTTTGCTGTGCTATTCCTGCCACATCCCATAATCCCACAGCAGTCACTCTCTAAACAATACTAGCCACATTGCTAACCATAAATTCGAGCAGTTGCCTCTGAATCATACTGTTCTAGTCTGAGACGTTGAGTATTACCAGCCATGTGCCGCTCTCGGAAAATGTCATCTTTTCCTCGCGATGTGGCAGAGGAGACGTATCCAATTAAATCTCTGGCTTTTATCCTGAATTTAGCGCTAAGCTGTTCTCCTGCCTACGGAATCTTTTTTTTTTCCTTTTTTCCCCTGAACAATAAATAAATTGTAGACCTTAGATGTGCATAAGAACATCACAGAACAACACAGGATTTTTCAGAACAGTGGGAACACTAAGAGTGTTCAGAGAAGTTCTTCAACAGCATGTACTGCAGAAGTGAAGATTTTGTACAGATAGTACAGTACAACATCAGAGGAAGATGGACCAAAGTCTGATTTTCCAACTGTGTGTGGTTCTTTCTCAACTGTTACGACAAATGAGGCACACAATTGTATAGGATTTCTTTTTTTTTTTCCTTCTTTAGTTAAACTAGGAGACCCAAACTTATTCCAGCTTATATATATATATATATATATATAAATAATATCTCCACAGCTTTAGATGATAAATGATCAGGCCAAGCTTCTGGCTAAGTTTTACCCTGCACTTATGTCATGTTGAATTCAATAAATTAAACACAGCCCTGTAAATCCCCTGTTTGTTGTATAATGATGTGTGGAAGAGAAGGAACCCGGCCAGAGTCAGAAATATTTAAATGAAAGAACGGAGTGTATGTTTGTCTGTGTATCAGGGTGCAGTTGTGTAAACATCAAGCTGTGTCCTGTAATGATGGTGTTCGGTATTGTGGGTACAGCTCTCGCTCTATCAGCATACATACTGCTTGATCATAAAAATGTTATAAATGTTTCTTTTACCACAGCGGGGTATAATAACCTGGAGGTAGCGGAGTATCTTCTGGAGCACGGCGCAGACGTGAATGCACAGGACAAAGGCGGCCTCATTCCCCTCCACAATGCAGCCTCATACGGGGTGAGTGTATTTAAAATATAATAACTAAAGATGGCTGGTAATGACATCAAATTAGCCAGGGGAGTGCTGAACAAACAGACATCAATGTTTCCGAACAGTTAGTCAAAGAACCGGTGTAGATGTGAATAACCTAGGAACGCACACACACACACACACACAATGTGCTCACAAGCTTTTTAATTTCCGTTCATGCCCCTAGCTCCTGACAGTTCTGCTCATAGCTGTGCACTGAAGTGTGTGGTGTTTTTGCTGCCTGCCAGGAGCATTCCAACTCATACACTTTTAATGCAACAATCTGGTGCATGATTTGTTCGGGAACAGGCCCGAGTGTGAGATGACACCATGTAGCAAGTGACAGTCCAGGCCGGATGACAGTGCCAGGCTCTAAACAAGGGATTGTCTTCTCATCTTTGCCTGCTCTGTTTACAGACACGTTTTTTTTCCACTGTTACAATCATCCAAAACATGATTGTGTCTGACAGCATATTTATTATACATGATAACGTTACAGCAGATACACCACACTCAGAGCTGGATCATTTCCTGCTGCACACCGATTGGCTGCAGGAGGCATTTGGTACGTCTGACAGAATGCCTGTAAAAGCTTAGGATAGAGAGTGTGTGTGCTTGTACCTCATGTATATACAGTACATTCTGAAAGTATCAAAAACGCTTCACTTTTTCAGTTTCATGTTGTAGCCTGATACTATAATCCTTCAAATAATTTTTTTTCTTCTTAATCTACACTCCATAATGACAGTGAAAACAGAATTCTAGAAATGTTTGAAAAGGGAAAAGTGCCTCCTATTTCTCTGGATTGTTTCTACCCCTTGACTGGAGTCTACTTGTGGCAAATAAAATTGATTGGACACGATGTGGAAAGGCACACACCTGTCTGTAAAAGGCTTTGCAGCTTACAAGCCGTGCAAAAACCAGCTTAAAGGAACAGCCTGCATGGCTCAGAAACAGGATGGTTGCAATGCAAAGATCTGAGGAAAGCTACAAAAAAAATTGCTGCTGCATTGAAGATTCCCAAGAGCACAGTCGCCTCCATAATGCTCAAAGGGAAGAAGTGTGGCACAACCAGGACCCTAGGTGCCAGTCGCTTGGCCAAACTAAGCAATTGGGGGCAAGGGCATTAGTAAGAGGGAGTTGGTCACTCTGACTGAGTGTAGTTCAACACTTCTGGGTAAAATTATGTCACTTGTATTAATCTTGTATTTATTTGTTTAAATGCCTTTTAAAAAATTTACAATTTTCCCTTCTTCTAAATGTTCCTGATGGAGGAAAATATCTGGTCCTAGACTTTATTTTTGTGATGGTGTCTGCAGTTTGTGCAAATTGTGACCAGTTGCATTAAACTTAGCGTTGTTCACTATGTGTAGCTAGTTTATATATATATATATATATCTCTCATGGCATCTGAACACATTACAGGTATAATGATGAAATATCACAGCTGATTTCTTACAAGCATCAATGCTTCAACCTTGAGCTCATTACAGTTTGGTTTTTAAAAAAGGGTGATTTACTCTGGTTTCATCTTTTGGTCTTCTACACCCTTGTGCGTTATTAGCTGACAAGAATCTATTGCTTTGTTGTAACACAGTGGGGCTTTTTTGGTTTCCCCAGCACGTGGATATTGCGGCTCTGCTGATCAAGTACAACACGTGTGTGAACGCCACGGACAAGTGGGCTTTCACTCCTCTTCACGAGGCAGCGCAAAAGGGACGCACCCAACTGTGTGCCCTGCTGCTGGCGCATGGAGCCGACCCCACCATGAAAAACCAGGAGGGCCAGACGCCACTCGATCTCGCCACGGTATTCACAATAATTATAGTAATATTAACAAGCATTATTATAACTTTTAACTTCTTTCAACTAGAAAGACAAGGAGGGGAAAAAAAAGGAATATATGAATGTATTCCTTTAAACAGTGTGTCCATGCTTAAAAAAAAAATCTATGCAGGACAATTTTACAGCTTTACAGTTTCTCAGTGTTCTGACGAATGCGTTTTGTCTTATACACGGTCCATCAGATAAAATGTTACTGTAATTTGTTAAAACAAGAAGAAGCTCATTATAAAAATGAGACAGATTTTGGTGCTCCTGTGTTCAGTACATCATCAAAGCATTCTGTATTTCGAGGACCTTTCAGTTGCGAGGTATAAATAAACAGGTTGGAGATGATTAAAAATGCATCCAAGCCACCAGTGCAGATGGAACTTAATCCCTGGATGGTTTGGTACATGCCCTCATATCTGTTTAAGAATTGCTGCAGGTGTTGGCATGTCAGCTGCTCCGATCCACGGTGACCTTTCGTTATTAGAGTTGCTCACAAATCATGGTAGAGGAATTTGTCTCTTTCTTTCTTGTTTGTTAATTTATTTATTTATCTTCCTATATTCCCACAGAACCCAGCAAACACCATCTGTCTCATTTATGCCAATGAAGGCTTGTGAGAGATGTGTTTACATAACAAACACGTTTTTTGCATTCGCTTATCATAATGCACTGCTGTACAATTTAAAAGTAATGTGTCAAATTATTTATCTTTATGCCTAAAGCACAACTGAATAAAGCTGATAATGATCATGAATCATCAGTATTGGTATCCATTATGTTCTAGTCATTTATAACCCTATTCTAGGACAATGATCATGAAACTTAAAGTAGATTTACTGCTACCACCTGGTGCTGATTATTGTCTTACATACCATACTGTGAATTCTTTTATAATGCTATTTAATTATGTTGAAAACCTATACAACATGTTTATATAATACTTTAGAATGATAGCAGTAGTTGCCTCACTCAATATGCTAAAAACTTTCCAAGAAATTCTGAAATTATTACTGCTTTTGTTTTCTGTCTGATGCAAAGCCCTGAAACTGGACACTCGTTCTCTAAATAATAAACGTCTCCTCAGGCATCTCATACAACAGACACTCCCACGTGAATGAGGCGTTAGAATGGAAATGATAATCTATTAGAATGAGATTATTAAATAACCTGTGACTTACAGCTGGACTGTGATAGAAAATGAATGAATACCTTGTGATCGATCAGAATTAAGCAGTGCTGTGATATACAGTGATATAATGTTCTGTATGCTGTGCATTAGTTAAATAATATCTCCTCTGTACACTGCAGGCTGATGATATCCGGGCTTTGCTGATTGACGCCATGCATCCTGATTCCCTGCCCAGCTGCTTTAAGCCTCAGGCCACAGTTGTGAGCGCTGCTGTGATCTCGCCCGCCTCCACGCCGTCCTGTCTTTCAGCCGCCAGCAGCATTGATAACCTGGCCGGCCCATTGGCTGAGCTCTCAGTGGCTGGAGCTTCGGGGCCTGCGGACGGAGCCACAGGGACTGAGAGAAAGGAGGGAGAGAGTGAGTCTGGTTAAATATTTTTTTTTTTCATTTTGTTTACACCTGACATTGGAATCAGGCACACTTTTTTTATTTGAACATGCAAGGATAAAACTGCTGTCTTGGCAACATTTCTAGTGCACAGGAATTTGCTATTATAATCTTGAGTACATTATATATTAATCCTCTTCAGGTGTGACATAGCAAGTGAAAGACTTCGATAATGAAGGATATTGTAGAGAGCAAAAGAAAACATTGTGACAGATACATTTTGTCACTTTTAGATGACAGATTTCTATATAACTTGCGGTGATTAAAGGTGTATAATAAGTTTCTGTTTTGTTTTCTTTAGTTACCATTCTCGATATGAACATCAGCCAGTTCCTGAAGAGTTTGGGTCTCGAGCATCTTCGGGACATTTTCGAGAGGGAGCAGGTAAGAAGCCCCAAATCGATGAAAAGCCGAACGTTGCGTTCACGACTATGCAAATGTAATTGCGTCATTCAGCTCGCTGTCATCGGCCGCGCTCTGTCATTTCCATCTCTTCAGCGGAGCACCGTTTCACTGCTCTGCCTGATTAGGCCCTCTGTGATGCCCACCTTCATGATGGGTAGAGGGCTGAAGGTCCTCGGCTCCGAGTTAATCACGCCGAGTCTCGCTGGCCGCTCATTTGCACATAGATGAAGAAAACAGGCTCCTGCAGTGCCATGTGAGCAGGAAGCATCCATGATTGCACGGCTCATTTCACTTCCTGCCCCGTTTCTTTTGCAATTTCTGCTACTTGTTGCTTTAGTCATGGGTTGCAGTGTAAATATATGATGTATGATTTTACCGAATTTGAAGACATCTCACCATATACATAAGTTACAAGTAAAACTGTTAGAGATGTAAGTGAAGTGTAAAATGTTTAGAATGAACACATTGTGTTCTGATTAATACTGAATACTAAATAAAAATGACAGAAATTCATAAGTTTTTGCCATCATATCCACATGATGTAATGGCATCAAGTAAATGTGATGCCATTCGCATCTCAGTGTTCGTCACACTCCTGTTGAGGAAAGAATGAAGCTTGTAAATAGACCTATAACAGTTGGGATGTACTGAAAGTGCTGAAAGTGCCAGCGTGTGAGGGAAAGCCGATGGAGGCTCGTGGCAACCGAATAAAAGAAGAAATGATCAAATCCAAAGGAGTGCGACATCAGTGCCAGGCTGCTGCCTTATCTGGCTCAGACTCAGCATCTCCCTCCTCTACTGGCTTTCATCTCGCTCTGCTGCTCTGCGCTGCATCCGTTAATAATAAATCTTCATCTGGCTGTGTAGGAGGGATTCTCATATCAACGGCGAAAGGAATCCGCGATAAGGGTGTCTTCCGCATCCCACTGTTTAATCTCCATCCTGTCATTTTACTGCATTTATCTTTTGAGCTCGAATGTTCTGCATAATAGCTATTGGATTTCTTTGTCTGATCGACTATCGCTTTGTCTTGTAGATCACTCTGGACGTGTTGGCTGATATGGGCCATGAAGAGCTTAAGGAGATCGGCATCAATGCGTACGGTCACCGCCACAAGCTTATCAAAGGCATTGAGAGACTGCTGGGCGGTCAGCAAGGTTTCAGCTTTATTTAACTTTAACCTTCATTTAACCTTGGCTTTCTTTTTTCTAGTAACACACAGTCAAGTTTAGGAGATACACGTTTTTGCCATTTAATAAAAAACAGGCCTATTGCTTATTTTATGTCGAAATAATTTATATGAATATAGTCAGAAGGTGTTCAATAAAGGTGTTGAATAAAAACAAGCCCTTATTGGTTTCGTAAATATAATCTGTATAACTAGGAACTCAGTAATCACTGGCAAGTTGCTGTGGTATAAGATGTTTTATTATTGACAAAATCACACCACCCTTACAATAAAGAATTTTTTTTTTGCAAATAATAGCACACACAATTACGTTTTATTGCTTAGTTAAAATGTCAGTCGAAGCGTAGATGCTGCTATTGATTTTGCTATTTAATAGCTGAAGTGCTATTAAATTAACCTTTGTGAAAATAATAGTTAGGTTACTTGGTTTGCTTCTACTAGCCATTATGTTTCCTTATAGATGTTTTTAGTGCTTTTTATTTAAATTCTCTAATTGGCAAGCTTAAATTGCAGATATGCCTTCTTAATCTTAAAAAAAAAAAGTAAAATCAATGTAAATATCAGCAGCAAGACAAAATCGATGATTATTTTAGTATTAAATATTAAAGTGTGTGTGTGTGTGGGGGGTGTCTGACCTGACAGGTGGCAACCCATACCTGACATTCCACTGTGGGAGTCAGGGCACAGTGCTGATCGACCTGGCACCCGACGATAAAGAGTTTCAGTCTGTGGAAGAGGAGGTGAGTCGTAATTCCTGACCTCGTTTACACTATTTTTACGCTACACAAAGTCAATGTACAGGAAGGAAAAAAAAATTCTAAATAAAAAGCTTGGTACTAGAAGTATTTGCAGAATAAAAGCAGCACAGTGAACAGAAGTGTAATTTTTATTTCATCACAGAACAGAAATAGTTGTGTTAAATGTTTTTGTGTGCGTTTTAGCTTCAGAGCACGATCAGAGAGCACAGGGACGGGGGAAACGCCGGTGGAGTCTTCAGCAGGTACAACATCCTAAAGGTAATCAAGTGCTGAACATGGAGCTCGTCAAAACTGAGCACTCACCCGTTAAGTGATAATTATTTATTTGTTGTTATGCTCCGACTCAGCTATGCGTGTGTGTGTGTGTGCAGATCCAGAAGGTGGTGAATAAGAAGCTGAGAGAGAGATACGCACACCGACAGAAAGAAATCGCTGACGAAAACCACAACCATCACAACGAGCGTATGCTCTTCCATGGTATGACTTCTGTTGCTAGCAAAATATTTTTTTATATTGTTTTTTCACATATATTTTTTTTAACTAGTTTAACCAATCTTTATTTTCTGGAATATAAAGTAGTGATCATGGACTTGTGCTCATCTACTTCATTAATGTTTACACTGCTTATATTTATGATAGAAAAAGCCAACGAATATGCTTTTTTTAAAATCAGCATCAATCCTGCTAGGATTGCTATATATCCTAAAAAAACTATATTACACAATATAATAAAAAACACACAAATTGTGTGGCGTATAAAATACATGAAAATACCAGTGATCATCTCAATGGATGTCAGCCAGAGTCTGACTGATTATAATTGTTTTATTTGTGCTTTTACACACTGTGAAGGTTTATAAAAGAAGACTAATGTTGGACCCATCGCTGGTCTTCTCCTACCAACATCTTTTAACAGATTCCATAAGACTTATCTTAACTCATACCAGTAAAGGGAGACTGGAGACTTTTTTAGAGGCAGGAGAGACTATTCTGAATGAATAACACACTTGGTATGTTCTAGGACACTGGTATATTCATTTCATCTACATGTGCAGCATTTTTTTCCCTCTTGTAGCCCAGCAGTGTATAATTAATTACCATTTAATTCATTGAAACTTAAAACTTTTAATCAATTTACGGTTAGATTTAATGCTCATTTACACTAAAGCGGCAATGAACTGCCGTTCGAATGAAAAACACAGCTATGATATAGTGGGTATAGCCAGCTGCTGATTCTTTTATCCGTCTCTTGATGTTAATAAGACAAAAAAAAACACACCATGTTTCACAGAAGCCACAAAGTTCTCAATTCTGAAGACTTTGTTCTTTCCAGCTTTGCCTCTGACTGTAAAAGCACTGACACCAGAGACTTCATCACCAGATCAAAGAATAAAGGTTTTCTCCATAAAGTGACAGCATCCTTTTAAAATCCAAACTCCTGTGTATTTTTTTTTCTCTCTTCCCTGCGCAGGCTCTCCCTTCATTAACGCCATCATCCACAAAGGTTTTGACGAGAGACACGCCTACATTGGGGGAATGTTCGGCGCAGGCATCTACTTCGCTGAGAATTCATCCAAGAGCAACCAGTATGTATACGGCATCGGCGGCGGCACCGGCTGCCCCACTCACAAAGACCGCTCCTGCTACATCTGCCACAGGTACAGCAGCTTCCACCAGCAGTGTGTTTAATAACCAGGGGATGGCGCTGCAGGCTGATTGTTGTCGTGTGCTCTCTGTGTATTGCAGGCAGATGCTGTTTTGTCGCGTGACTCTGGGCAAATCGTTCCTGCAGTTCAGCGCCATGAAAATGGCCCACGCTCCACCAGGGCACCACTCGGTCATCGGGCGGCCCAGTGTCAACGGCCTGGCCTACGCCGAGTACGTCATCTACAGAGGGGAACAGGTCAGAGTTCACGCTTTCGGAATGAGTCCAGGTTTTCAGTCACGTTAAGTTTTTTTTTTTTATTTATTAAGATGAGGCTCCACATATGAACTTAACCACTCATTCATTTAGAGAAAAAAGATTTAGTTGGATATAAGAATGTACTATTAGAAATCTACAGGCTCTGCTTTCAACATTAAGAAGTGTTTTAGAAATGAGTTGAAGTGTGTTGCTCTGCGCTAAGCACTGAAATGGAAAAAGATGCTCACACACACCACAGGAAGTTGCTTCCCAAATTACTTTTTTTTTTTAAGCACTTTTCTCACATTTGTGAATGCATGTAGTTAAAATCTTATCAGGATCCAATCCCCAGATACAGGATGCATTAAATGAACAGGTGGAAACAGGATCTAATAGCTCTCAGGATTACAGGAAAAGAATTCTGGAGATTGTTGCTATGGTGACTAATGCCTGGCCTGGTCTAGTAGCTTCTAGTTTAGTTTGAGTACAACAGGTAACAATACCTTTAAATGTTTTACCAGTATTAATGTTGCCCCATCAACTCTTCAGCATCTCGCTAACTTTCTGTCCACAGCAGACACTTAATTATCAGTATAAATGTAAATGAAGCATGTGTGTCTGACTGACTGGCAGTTTCCTAGGGTGAAAGTAATATTGTGCCTCCATAATCGCTTTAGATTTTGATCACTCACTGTTTTTTTTGTTTTTTGTTTTTTTACCCGCAGGCGTTCCCGGAGTACCTCATCACATACCAGATCATGAAGCCGGAGAGCACAGCGCAGCCACCCAACGCAGCAGAGCAGAAGTCTTGAGTGTCTCGCCGAGTGTCTCCAGGGCCTCTCCTGCACACTGCTCAGACTGTTCCACACTCCTCCACACACATTCTGGCCTCCAGCCCATGCTTGTCTTTCTCCAGCCTCCAACCTGACCACCTCCAGCCTCCAACCTGACCGCCTCCAACCTCCAACCTGACCATCTCCAACCTCCAACCTGACCTCCTCCAGCCTCCAACCTCCAACCTGATCTCCTCCAGCCTCCAACCTGACCTCCCTGCCTCTCTGCTCAAACCTGCAGCGTTAGTGTTTTTAAGCAACCCTCCTCCTCTATGTGCTTACCTGGGTCAGAGGTCACAGCTCAGAGGGCTGATGGCTGAAGTGAACTAAGACAAGTGCCCTAATTGCCAGATTATTATAATTTTTTTCATTTAATACTAGTTTAATCCAGTACACGTTTTTTTCCCCCTTGTTGTTGTTTTTTTTTCTCTTTAAACCATTTTATGTGAATTATTTTAAACCTAACACACTACAAGATGGACCACCTCATCGTTAATGTTCTAGGGACCGGCCATGTTTTTTTTTTCTTTTATGTTTAATGGAGCCTTTCGTCTCTGACACCTTCTTATTTTTTAATGAATTGTAAAAGCCTTTCGGAAGTCAGACACGTGTGGAAACCCAGTTCTCTTATTTGAGCCTTTAATATCGAAATGTTTAACGCTTAAGGTGTTTTTTTTTCCATTTGTGCCCTTTTTGACTTGAAAAAAACCCCCAGATGTATCACCTCCGTTAGCATATCCGATTTATAAAAAAAAAAAATGCATTGTTTTAAAAGACTTGAGGCAGGATTTAACTTATTCTAATGAAAGTGAGAAATAGCATTTACAGGGGGAAAAAGCAGACATTTCCTTTAATGCTTGTGATGGATGAGTGCTTTGGAAAGAGCTCTGTTCTCTATGCTCTTTGTTTACTGATGAAGAGCGGCTTCATTAGTGGAGCTTCCCCCAACCCCCCTCCCCCACCCTTCTTGTTCTCTGATCACTTTGCATTCAATAACATTTTTTTGCGTTCATCGGTTGTTGGATGACGGCCGAGTGATCGGTATTTTCAGTCTCATTCCAGTGTAATCTCTTGCAGAGAATTCTTTCTCCTCTGAGACACTACTGACTTTTCAGCATCACTGATGCACATTCACAGGTTGTGTAGGACATGCCCCTGGAGTTTTTTGTTTGTTTTTGTTAAGTAAATCACTTTAATGGGGTGAATGGTATTCCACTTCTCTACCAACACAGTACTGGTGCTGTACAGGGAATCAGCTATTTTTTATTATTATTTTAATGTTTTGGGGGGAAATAACCGGCCTACGTTTTTCCACAATTTAAAGACATGAACTATTATGCAATGTGACCAGTGTAGGAGTTCTCTAATGGCAGAAATAATAGCCATGTAGGATGGATTGGGAACATATTTTTACCGCAGTAGGTCAAATATTTCAGCATCTATACACATCAGATATCAAAGATGCTCGTCGTAGCTTCTTTTAATGAAGTTTGTCAGGTAAGAGTGTGAATTCTTTCTGAGGCCTATGATTCATTCTTGTGAAAGAATTTTTGGGATTTAATAAGGTAAAAGCACCACCACTCACGTCTGCACACTCTTATTTAAATAACTCAGTGTTGTCATGGCAACAAGCAATCCAACATTTATTGCTGGGACAAAACCGAGAACCAGTAATGGACACATGCAAAAGGTTTTTTTTTCTTCCACTTTTCTTTTGTGGGTTTGTTTTTTTTTTTTTTTCGGCACCAGCACCATGTTGGTGGAAAAGGGCACAAATGTCTTTTTCACCTCTCAGCCTGAACCACTTTATAATTTTCACTCGTATCCAACTCTTTTTTTTTTTTTGTTGTTCATTATTTAATTCTACTTTGATCAGAATGTGATGAGCTATTTACCACAAGCAGACTAACTGAACAGTCCTCAAATGTGTAAACCAGTCTTAATAAAGTACATATGTCACATGTGCTTCTCATGTTGGGTTTGTCGTCCCTCCCACGTTTATCATCGGAGTGGTGTAGTGACTCTCTTTCACCCCGTTCCATCTATATATAAAAAATAAAAAATTCTCCTGATCGGATCCAATCGCACAGCAGGTGTGAGGTTTTGGTTTAAACTGCCTGTTGTTTGTACATGTTGCTGATCGGCGTTATGTTTAGAGACCAGGGACAGATAATATAATCACATAAACAGGGCTTTTGCAAACAGACAGATCACAAGATCACGTTCCCTAGAAACACAATGAAGGCAGCAGTTTTTGTTAAAAAAAAAAATAATCACTTTTTTTTCCCATCACTAAAATATTAAGCAATTTCTTACACACACACACACACACACACACACACACACACACACACACACACACACACAC
>MU551617.1:8605897-8628132 GCA_024362625.1 Silurus asotus
CACACACACACACACACACACACACACACACACACACATATATAAGTTGTGAATTTGGGTACGGTTGGGGGAAGAAATGCAAAACAAAATTGCTAGTCATTTTTTATTAATGCAGTTTATTATTATTTGTGATCAACATTTGAACAGTTTACATTTCAAAAATATTTTGATTAAAATGCCTGCTTGGTCAAATTATATTAAATATTTTATTTAGAAAAAAGTAGAATAGATCAAATGAATGCAATACACTTTGTTTATTTTCAGTAAACAATTTAATTGGCACAAATGAAATGAATAAATATATGGAACGCAGTGGGGTGATGTGAAATAACTTGGGAAGTTCAACCTTCAAAACGTGTGTGTGTGTGTGTGTGTGTGTGTGTGTGTGTGTTTTACATTTAAATATTGAATTTTCTAAAGATGTAATCTACTTAACTGTTCTACTTATTCCAGCATACTTTAACAAATATCTTCATTCTTCCATCATTCATTTATTCACTCTCTGGATATGTGGAATTGTCAGGATTTTCTCCTTTCAAGAGAAATTTCTTGAAGCTGAAAATTAAAGGCTAAAGAATCCATATCCAGGATAGTTTTTTATTTCATTGCAAGTTGTATCCTGCATTTAACTATGTTTGTGACAAATAAAAAAAAATCTTGAATCTGACCACTTCCGGGTTAGCGGCTATCGCTAGCACTATTGATTCTTTAGCGTTTTCATGCATGCGCAAAACAAATCTTATTTCCGGTAAGGAGTGAGTAACCATGGTGACACTACACTAACTCATTTCTTTTTTTTTTATAAACCTGACATTGTTGTGTATGTTTTGAAATTTTAAAATAATGTTAAAAACAAATAAATAAAAAGCGAGGCGGAGACTAAACAAACTTACGCTCCTCCAGATTGTAACGATGTTCCGCACTAAAAAAAAATCAATAAAAACGTAAACCGAAATGTCATTATTGTTCTTTTGGACTCCTGCATCAACTATAACAAGCCATTGGTACTCATGCAAAGTAGAATTGTTTGCACTTTCAAACATCTTGAAGTTGCTGATTGGATTCTGTATATAAACATGTTTTCTATTTGAACAGGAAATCAGGCTGGATCTTATTTTCTACTGCGAACTGAAGATGAAGGAGCGATGAATGTGCAAATATATACATTTAATGACCTGCTCAGGAAACAAAGATTTGTTCTGTTTTTCTAATATCCATATTCCAGAACACCAAGGCAAACAAACGATATAAAAACATGAATATTTTAAAGTGCATTAGAAGCTTCTAGAAGACCTCAAGAGGTTTTTATGAATAGAAACCAACTTATCAGAAGGAGTGGGAAACAGTAAATAAAATATAATCTGTGTCAGAGACATATAATAGTCTATTATTTACTTTATTAGCCAAACTCCTTATTAGAAAAGATCCTCACTAAATATATTTTGTTGGAGTGAAATGTGTTTGAAATATAAAACTACCGGAAAGTTGTGTTTGGGTTGGGAGGTTTATTTTATTTTATTTTATTTTTTGACTTTTTAATATATAACGTATGAAATCAGAACTATGGCCCGTTTAAAGGATTGCCAAATTCATCTTTTACATAAATTACATTTATGGAAGTTAGCAGATGACTTTGTCCAGAGAAACATACAGGGTGCTTTGAAGCCTCCATAAATAAATACATTAAACCCTTTATAAATGCATTTTTTAATTTAAAATAAAGTGCTTATTTAAAAACCTCTGAATGAGGGTTTTGTCTTTAGACGACATTTTGAAGATTGCTGGAGCCTCAGCTGTTTGGACATCAAGTGAAAAGAACAGAGAGTCTGTGATCACGTATCCTCCTTATACTCAGGTTGAGATGTTGGGACCATTTGAGTTGTGGTTGAGGATCAGAGGGAGTGTGGTGCGGAATGGGGTGAGAGAAGTGGTAAGAGGTAGAAGTGCTAGTGTGATTTTCTTTTGGCTGGAACATAAGAAATGCCACATCCAACAATCTATTCAATATGGTGTGATTTTTCCGTTCTCTCGATGGTGATGACCACTGCGTTTTCTCAAATGGTTGTGTATTTCTGGCTTCCACTCACTAGACGTGTAAATCATGACACTACATACCACCAATTGTGTTATCATTCACACCCCTGAACCTGAATTTAATTTTTTTAAAGTTACTAACAAGTAAACAGAAATAGATTTGGGATTATTGATGCTGGCCAACTACTTATTTACTTGCTTTTAATGCAATTTAATTTAAAATACCACTAGAGACTGTGTCATCCTGAACAGCTCACAAAACTGCCAATTTATAGAGCTTTTCTTTAGTTAACTTTTAATTAACTTTATAAACTTTATATATATCTATATAATAGATGACGTAATTCATCCCAGAGGGATTACTCATGTATTACAGTAGCACTGACTGTTTAAAAAAAAAAAAAAAGCTATAATTTGTGTGTGTGGCAGTGCTATTTTGCTCGTCAAATCAAAGTATTTATATTCATATTTTAAATTTTGGTATCTTAGTTATGCTGTTAGTGAGAAATTTGGCTTTTCGCAATAAACAAAAACTCGCTGTGGAGAATGACGAGTTGCAGTTACAATTTGACTCCACAAGAGGGTGCTGCGAGTCCATTTGAGCAATGTGGTAATGAATCACACCAGACTTTTTATTAAAGAACGTAGTTATATTTGACAATGGAAGTCAAGGAATAAATAAAACTATACATACACAACAAATCGCTTTAAAAATTCAACTGACTGATATTGCCATAGGCAGTCTAAACGTCTGAGTTGACAGATTCAGTAAAAAGTATTGCATTTATCAGTGATGTGGTGACAGACCATGGAATTTACATGGACACGAAGTAAAGCTCTAACGGTCGTAACAAACGCAAACTGTATTCTACATGTATCTACTCCGGTCGTGTGCAAAACAAAACCTCAGCATATTGCATCACTTAAAAAGTGCTCTTTAAAAAGAAAAAAGGTGCCCACATTTGTCAGGAAACGTGAAACCAGGAAACCCTCAATTCATTGTTGAGATGAAGTCTACTCTTCAAGGAAAGTGGAAGGAGTTAAAAGGTGGAGTCTCTTGCTGAGCGGTGTCTTAACATAAACATATAGAAGATTGCGGACATCTTCATTCTGTTTATATGTTCATCCGGTGTAGTCCCACGGCACCAAGAGTTGCTGCCGTTAACGGATCCACGTTTACGTGAGAAATAAAGGTTACAGTGGTTAGACCTATCATAGTGACCTAGGGAAATCTGTGTACACTTCACTAAACAAATCTGTACCAAAATAAGTTTAAAAAAAAAAACGAGAACATTCGGTTGCGGAGAATTTGACAGCTTGCAACACGTACGGCGGCGATAACGCCAGAGCTTGCTACTTTACAAATGATTAGGACAGAAACTAAGACATGAAGGGTATGATCGTACAGTGTGATAGACATCTGAAACATGGCAGTGCTTTGGTGGTAACTGGGAAGAGGCAGAGAAACGTTATTGCTCTGTTTCGGTAAAAAGACGGAGACCCCCTTCAAAGATCTGATCCTACAGGGAAGGTGATGTTCAGGATGTGTTTGCCAAGACAGACCCTTCTGTGCCTGTACCTTCTCTGTAGAAGGCACTGACCACAAAAAAAACTAACAAAACATATACAAATGAAACATGCTGCATGAACCCCCTGACCACGAGCAGGTTCTGTCTGTGCTGGACTTTTTCTTTCTGACTAAGAAAAGGAGGAGGAGGAAAAACGAACGCCAACAGTCCTGGACACAGTGTACAGCACCTGGCACAGCCGAAGGGCCTACTGCTCTTTGTCAGGAAGTGAGACAGCAGGGAAAGGAGAATGCATGTCTCCAACCCACCCTACCAAACCAAACAGCAGGGCTTTGGAAGAACCCGAAATACATTGCTCTCACAGGTGAATACAAAGTCATTATTCTTCTTGTCTTTGCAAAGTTCATGATTGATTGCTGGAGATCCCCTTCCAGCTGCCCAGCCACTAATCAAACTTCGGTGGGTAAAACGTTAAGGGTGAACATTTGTGACAATTCCCTCAACCCCCTCAGAGGGACTATCCTCACCAGTATCCTTCATTAGTGAGGCCTCTGTTCATTCACACCCCAGTCGGAGATTGTTTGAGCAGTTTATCAGCAGCTGGGTGAGGTGGTGATCGGACTCTGCAAGTAGGAAAGGCTACTGGGCTGCCCGTGTGGCCCCACCGGCCCCATAGGGAAGCTGAAGATGAAGGGCGAGCTTTTAGATGGGGAAGACTTGGGCCCCAGAGTGGCTGACGGGCTGGCTGCCTCCACTGAGCATGACGTGGCCAGCACCTGTGACTCAAACTGCAGCAGCTGGCCCATGAAACTAAAATTGGGTGAGATGATGCTGCGCCGCTGCTTGACGAACTCGAAAGCCTCGTCCAGGCACACGCGCTTCTTCTTCATCAGGTAGGCCAGGCAAATGGTAGCTGAACGTGAAATCCCTGCTTGACAATGAACAAGGACACGGCCTTTGGAGTCTTTCACCGAGTCTGTGGGAAAGAAAAGATCGGATTTGTTAGGTTCAATATAAACAACTAAATAATGAACTTTCAATAAACTGTAGCATGTTGCCAACAGTCTAAACTGATGGGCTGAATAGCTGTCAAATGGAACAAAAAGAAACGCTGTCTAATAACTTTAAAATGGTATCAATGGTTTCAAAGCAGGCCGACACCTTTAGTGGGAGAACAATTCTCACACGGACAATACTGCCTGGGGTGTGTTTCACACCCTACACCCACTAGAACATGTAAACGTCGACACCCTGCCATTACTAAAGAGATGCTAGTCATTAATTAGGAAGCGAGAAATCGGCAGTAGCACAAAGGCAGAGAACAATCATTTCCTTCCCGACTATGAATTATCTCCTCTTCATTTAATATGTGTTCAAATTGGACCTAAAATAACAGTTCCAAAAAAAAAAGGCTCATTAAAGTAACGGCATAGATGAACCTATTTTGGTTCGTACTTCTTCAGCCATTCTTTCTACCCACTAGGAAAAGAGCTTTCTGCATAATCTAAAGGTGGTTTCTGGTACCAACAAAAACATGCATCTTAGGTTGTGGCACGACTCTGAAGATTCACCTCCATTCAGCACTATTGTTTTTTTTTTTATTTTTTTTTTTATTGTACTAAAATGACGTTTCGGCAGTTTTCACAGTGCGCATGTATAATAACTGAAGGAAGCGAGTGCTGCTGAATGGGGGGATGAGTCAGACCCCAGTCCCCGAGCTCCGCACTCTGATGCATTCATACATGCTCACAAAGCCCCCCCACCCCCCTCCTTTTTCAGCATTGAGTTTTGTTGCAGATGATGTGTGCTGCACTGAAAAAGGATCTCGAGGATGCCCTTCTCTTCTCCACCTCCCACAGTCAGAAATCCCTGCCTCGGGGAGAACCACACATACTGCAAACCAACACACGCACATACAACAACCAACCCTGTGTTTGTAACTATTCCACCCATTTTTAATACATCACCCATCAGCAGCGCACAAATGAATGCACTCATGAATGCTCGATGCTTTCACGATGGAGAAATGGACGAGAGGTTAAAACAGTAGGTGTGACGCGAATAAACTCAGAGTTCTGTGTAATGCAGATGAGCCTGTTAATCACTGACACGGAACCATTCACGAGGACAAGGAAAAAGCTGAAAAGCAGTAGCACTTGGCAAAACCTATTTCCATCAGTTTATGCAACACCAGATCAGCCCTGCCCCGTCGATTTGCACATGCTGGGGAGAAAGGGAAATTCGGGTGAGCTCACCTATGAAGTCGATGGCTTCGATGAACCAGGAGCTGATGTCCTCCTTGTGGTTGTCTTCCACCGGGATGCACTTATACTGGTAGGCTCCTTCAAAGTGGTTGGGACAATTTGAAGACACGTTCAGCAAGGCAGAGATGCCCATGCCGTCCAGCATGTCCTTTTTGGATGCGTGGAAGGCGCTGCCGAGAAACAGGAAGGGGAGGATCTCCACAGGGCCACCCTGTGAAAATAAATAAATAACACTCATGAAAGATATACCTACTTCATCTTAGGCAAGCTTTCAAAATATCCAGGTTGTACAGGTTTTAAAATGTACATCCATTTACTAAAATAGTAACACACTGGACATTCCCTTGTGTCTGGTAGCAGTGTGTACATCTTGAATAATGTGCATGGGCATATTTTGAGCTAAATACTAAACGCCCAAAACGTTTGTACCTCTCAGAACTCTACTAGGAGGTACAACGAAAATGTATGGTTGTAGTCTCGGATTTTTGAAACTCTTAAAACTCTTTTACATGATGGTTAAATGTGGTAAACAATGGCAGCTGGGGGACTCAAACTCACAACCTTCCCAACTGTAGTACACGTTAAACACTAATCCACCTAAAAAAATAAAAATAAATTTTTTTAAAATTTATATAAAAAAAAAAGGACTCCTAGAGCAGAAGAAACCTCTTTCTTTTTTTTTTAATAATTTGCCTAATAATATTAGCATGTTGGATTTACAGGAACCGGAAGCAGCCATATTGATTTGAGGTCGCTGACCTGTTTTTTAAGCTCCGGCCAGGAAATGATGGCGGAGTAGAACAGAGCCGGGTAAAGATAGCTACCGGGCGGAAAGATGAGAGCTTAATGACACCAATCGATGGACCATTAAGGCTCCATTTTGTAGCCCAGGTTACTGTAGGCCAGCTAATGTGTTTTTTTTTTGTGTGTGTGTGAACATTGAGTTCCTCTCAAACCAAAACCTTCGACGTGAGCACGAAGGCAGAGCTGCTGGTTCGGATCCTCACCTGGTCGTGTTGTGGAGTTGTGCAGGAGGTACAGCTCGCCTCAGTGCTGCTCTGAGACGCCGCCATGGCCAGAGTTTTGCTCTTCAAACAGTATTCTGGATACTGAGAGAAAAACCGGTCGTAGCCTCCTGTAAAGAGCGAACAGTCAGCATGAGTTTAAGAAATAAAACACTAAGCATTTATATTTACTGTGTGCTAAAAAACTGAAATAAGACCAGGACCCAGACTGCGGGTTTATATTTCTCCACACGCAGATTTATTATTTTTCCTCGTTCTTTTTCCTTTTTAAATATATAACCTCGCATGAGCTTATAAGTAACTACGATTCTCTAAATATTTATTCTCACTGAGAGATTAAGGGAGAAATGTATAACCAGTAGAAGCAGGTTTTGTGTTTCGGTGTGGTGTTTTTATAAACCAGGCCTCATAAACATCATACAGCAAAAAGAGAAAGTCGTATGGTTATGAAGCAATACACTGTGGGTATTAGTTCATCCTCAATAACATGACCAATGGAGGAGTTAAAAATATTAATAATCATATAAATAAAAAATGAACAACTGATTTGTTAAAAAAACAAACAGAAAATCAGCAGTTTAAGATGCGACCCTATAAATGCTATATTATCTATCTATCTGTCTGTCTGTCTGTCTGTCTGTCTGTATTTTATTTATTACCTTTGAGGAGATAGACCTCTGTGTTGAAGGTGTCTCTGCCCAGCGCATTAAACACCAGTGCGATGGTGCTGTCGTCTTTGAGAGCGTCCGCGTCCGGAGTGCGCTCATCGTACAGGATAACGGCCGAATAGAGGCCCGAGATCAGTCTGCACTTCACCTCCTCATCACCGGCCAGGATCTGGTCCAGAGACACGGATCCCTTCGCTCTCCGGCGCACGATCGTGTTGCAGCGGACGTTCACGGCGCTCCGGATGTGGCAGGAGCTGAACGCCAGGAACGAGCGGCAGTCCAGCAGCAGGCACCGCGCCGTGTTTTCCTCCTTCAGCAGCCTCTTCAGCACTCCGCACTCCATTTCACTCAGCTGCTCCATCCTACCGTCGAGCTGATATCTCTAGCGTACAAACGGAGCTGTTTTTGTGTGTGCGTCTTTCTTTTTTTTTTACTTCTCCTCTTTTTTTTCTATTAGAAACGAACCAGTAAAGAAGAACCACAGGTTTTCGTGTTCGCAGTCTCCTCTTGCGCACTTATCCTCCCGAGAGCATTACTACCACAGGCGGAGAAGAGCTCGTCCCGTTTTTATGAATGGGCGAGCTCGTGTCCATAAAAGGAGCGCGACGTCACAATGGCGATGACGTCTTCTACTAGCACCATTCATCAAGCGCGAGCGCCTCTTCATTCATAAAAAAAAAACACAGACGAGAAAGAAAAGCCGCGGAGATGACCGCGTGGCGCGACAAAAACACAACAGCAACCCATTTCCCCCTAAATATCAAAATCGTCTGCCGATATATTTGTTTAAAATGTGCTTTTCCTAATCACTGTATTTTAATAACGGAGTTAGATCAATGCAAAGTCTGGCTGTTTCTGTTTAAAGGAGGAGTAGATCTTTTATTATCACAAGGACATGTGAGAGAAAGTGTTTTCTTTACACAGCGCGGATACACCGCCCCTGGATTGCTTACAGAGCAAACAGTGCTGGGGTTCAACCTCACAACCTTCTGACCGCTAGCCCAAAGCACTGAAATCATACTGCTGTGTAGAAATAACCACTATTGTAAATCATTCATTTATTCATTCCATTTCTTAGCTTTCCTGAGACTAGTATTTTGTTTTGCAAAAGTCCTGCATTAAAGTGTTTCTTCAACACATTCCTGCTCCAATCTGTTTAATTGTAAAATAAAATCCTTAAACATAAGTTTTATTTATGGATTTAGATTAGACTCTGTATTTATACTAGACATGTTAATAATCTGTTTTGGTGTACTGATTGGAAGGTTGGGGTTCTTGCCTCAGTATTGTCAAGCTGCCAATCTTGGGCCCTTGAGCAAGGCCCTTAACCCTTTATGCTCCAGGAATGCTGAATCATGGCTGAACCCAGCGTCCACAGCTTAGATATTTGAAGAAAGAATTTCACTTTGCTGTAATGTGTAGGTGACAAGTAAAAAAATAGTTATTTTCTTTCTTTCTTTCTTTCTTTCTTTCTTTCTTTCTTATTGGGGCACTAGAACATTTTATTTCTGAAATTCTTAATAACAGAACAGACATGCTAATTACCACACAAACTGAACGAATCTCATCATTCGGATGGGTTGTGATCAGGGATTCTATTGATAGGAGTGCATTCGTAGCTTTAATTCAGTTTATATATACAGTATAAACAACACTCTTATATTAAAAACACTTTAAGCACATGAAGGGTTATGGCAAATGATTTTTCTTGATTGTGGCACCAACAACAACTATTAAAGAATGAAGCACCAAAATTATAATTTTTTATGCATATGAATACAAAACTGAAAATAAATTTGAAAAAAATAATACAGGTCTGAAAACAAAACCACTCATGGCATGACAAACTGATGATTCTGAGATTTTTTTTTATCATTCTGCATTTCACTTGTGTGAAAGGATCCAAATCTTCCCTTTCTCCATAGGAGGCACTGAATGTATTTGTCCTGCTTGGTTTTACTTTAAAATCAACAAACAACACAAATCACTCCATCGTCCACGGCTCTGAATGAAGACGTCAATTATTGTTGAATACTTATTTATTATCAACAGTAAAGATGAGAGAAAATAGCTTACGGGTTAATGATTGTTTTCTTTTACGAATGCTAACAGACTGACCCTCCACTGCAGGGGCTATTTAAGTGGATTGAACTGAGACAGAGAGAAAATCAGTCACTGGTTTGCCATGGGTAAATGAAAAACAGTGTTTTTTAATATCAAACTTCCCTTCACTTTTCTAAGAATGGAGCAGAAGGTCTGCAAAACAAAACATTTCCAGTGTGTCTCATATTAAAGTATAATTTGCTGGATAGACACTAGATGACACTTTTAACAATCACTCCTCAGACATTTATTTTGTTAAAGGTATAATTTTGCAATGCAGCTGCTTCACCTTGGAAAACAACAATATAAAACCGAAAAGTTGTTTTTGGCAAATACAGTTCTAATGTAAAATGTATCTACTGTTTTTGTCTGTTCTGATTTCTAATTTTGCATTCCCCTTTCATTCGTAACCATTTTTCTTCTAATTTCATGTATTTCATTTGACATTAAAATAACTCATTAAAATTTGAATATCAAAAATTTTAGGTCAGACTTTTTTTTTATTTTTTTTTTTACATAGATTGTTTCAAGCAACCTTGTAAAAGAAAAAGAAAATCCTGAGGACAGCCTGAGGACAGCCTGAGGACAGGATCTTGCGTTATTGGGGGGTTCCTCTTGAGTTTCACTGTTCTCTCACTTAAAAAAAAAAAAAAAAACCTTCCACTAGGTGAATTGGTTATGCTAAATTGTGTAAATGAGTGTGTACATGTGTGTGTGGTGGGGGTGGGGTGTGTGTGTGTACAGTACTCAATGGACTGTCAAGCTGCTTCCAGAGCCACTGTGAAGCTGGGCAAGATAAAGCATTTACTGAAGATAATTGAATGAAAAAAGACACAAAGGTGTAGCAGTGGTCATTGATGATTATTACTTTTGATTCCATAAATGTATTACCTTCCAATAGTCTATAAAAAACTGACAGTCCTAATATTGTAATATATAATATATATAATATATACTGTATATAAATACTGTATATTTTTCTGTATATAAATATTTCCCAAATAGTGTAGTTAACAAAGAAGATAGATAGATAGATAGATAGATAGATAGATAGATAGATAGATAGATAGATAGATAGATAGATAGATAGATGGATAGATAGATGGATAGAGTGGGTTCTTAAATAAAAAACAGACTGACTGACGTTGAGAGTTTTGTCTCTCATTTACAAAACAAATAAACGGAAGTTGATTTCAGGGTTTGTACTGAACAGATGTGATTTGAGTAAAGGGGCTGCTGTGTATAACCTGATCCCACTGAACCTGGAACCTGCTGCAGGAAAGAGGCCTAAATCTCTCTCTGGAAATCAGACTGCTTTGCAGACTGACTCACCAAACAAAAAAAAGGGAATAAAAGACATTTACATTAAGCAAAAATATTGAATGGGGAGAAAATTGGGTTGAATGTGAATATTCTGCCACAAACTAATCACATGCGCCTGTTCTCCATTTCAAACTTTTATACTTGAACCCGAGGAACCTGCCAGCGTCGTCATTGCTACTTTATAAAACTATAAAATGGCGTCTTGTGTGTGCAATATTAATAGATGCTGTCAAAAATAGTAGTGCACTTGTATGGCCACATGGATGCGTTATCTTGTAGAGTTGGGTTTCACACACAGAACTGCTGTGCTGTCACCTCTCCGGATGTTGAATGAAAAACATTTGCATGATTTAACACAAGCTCATTGACGACTTGCAGCCATTTGCATTGTGTTTTGCCCTCACGGGGCAGAGAGCCGAGAGTCGTGAGCCGAGACATGCTCATTATTCACCCGCAGGAGGTGATAATGTTATTACAAGGACACACCCTTTTGCAGCAAGCTGACAGAGAGAGAGAGAAAGAGGGGGGGAGAAGGAGAGGGAGAGGGAGCAAGGAATACACTCATGCTCACACCTCAACAGGCTTCTCATTATCTGTCCTTTTTTCCTACTTCATGTCTGTTGGGGGAAGGGGGGGTGTGTGTTATTTTCGTGTGTTAAATAACGAGTATTTGGGTTGCTTCAGGCTGTAAACTTAAATGGGAGACATTTAAAGACAACAGATTTCATCCCAACTGTAGTAGATCAGTCTGAACATGCTCTGAGGCTCAAGCAGCTAACAAAAAGGTCACACACACCCCAAAAAATACCTGCTGGTATTTTTACCATACAAGCATAACATAGCAAGCCAAAAATAAAATGCCAAAACCAAAAAAAGGTTTGCTGAACATCATAAGCTAGCTGATGATTACGACTTTATAAGAGTTATGTTATATAACCCTAGTAAAGCCTGAAGTGTTTAAATGTGATACTACTTTATAAAGTTGATAGATAGATAGATAGATAGATAGATAGATAGATAGATAGATAGAGAGAGAGAGAGAGAGAGAGAGAGAGAGAGAGAGAGAGAGAGAGAGAGAGAGATCAGGTCACATTTTGATAAACAGATGGTAAAGTAAAGAGACAAACAGTGGTTCACTTGTACACTTAAGAGAAAAATGTCACTGCAAATCAGTGCAAAGTTTTCAAGATTGATCAGAATGGCATGGGCTCTTCTAGGGTGGACCATTCCCAAATCCACTTGACATAAGATCTCTATGCATGGTTTATTAAGGAAAATGGCTTCAGATCAAAGCCACCATGATATTCATGATGTGCTATATAGTGCTCTCTATCACCACCATCAATGCTAATTGAAGAAAAATATTTTGGAGAATATTGTTAATTTCGAGTGTGTGGAGAAGAGTGATAGAAGGAGTGATTTGTGATAGTAGGGTATCTGCAGGAGTGAAAGGGAAAGTTTAGAGGACTGTGGTGAGACCTGCGATGTTGTATGGATTATTGAGTAAAAGACAGGAGGTGGAGCTGGAGGTAGCAGAGCTGAAGATGTTGAGGTTTTTGTTGGGAGTGACGAGGATGGATAAGATTAGAAATGAGTTTATTAGAGGGACAACGCATGTAGGACGTTTTGGAGACAAGGTGATGGAGGTGAGATTGAGATGGTTTGGACATGTGCAGATGACGGACATGGGGTATATCGGTAGGAGAATGCTGAGGATGGAGCCACCAGGAAGGAGGAAAAGAATAAGACCATAGAGGAGGTTTATGGATGTCGTGACATGCAGGTAGTTGGGTTAAAAGTGGCAGATGTAGAGGACAGGAGGGTATGGAAACGGATGATCTTCTGTGGCAAACACTAACGGGAGAAGCCGAAAGAAGAATAAGAAGATTGTTAATTTCTTCAATACAATTCCAGAGACTTGCCAAGATGCACTGAAGCTGTTTTGGTGACTTAACATGGCACAACATCTTACCAAGACACTTTTGTTTGTTTGGTTTCTTTAATTTGTTTCCCTAATGTGCTGTGTGTGTGCAGCAGATGGCTAATAAATACAGTGATCAGGAGACAGTATGACAGAGGCTTGGCTGTTTTAGGATGTTAGTGAGTTCACACAACAAAATATATCTAAAAATGTGAAACATAAATAAATAAAAACACCTTTTGATTGCAGGCTCTTGTTCCAGTGCCTTAAACATTCTGGCATCCAGTCAGTGATGATCATGTGATTTTTCAATAGATTTGGCAGACATTTTTAGCACGCTATAAATCTTTTAATATTCACTCACTAACAGTTCTTACTTATTTTTTTCCCTTAGAACTTCATCCTTCGTTGTTGTTCCCTCGCCATTTTTCAATTTAGCTGTTGGTTTATGCTAACTCTGTATGATGCACTTTCACATATAAAGCTGCCATTGCTCCACTCCACTGCTTTTTTTTCTTCCCATAACTTTCAGATGTCAAGCAAACCTCCTGACAATTATGTCCAAATTTGGATTGGCAGGAAAAAATGTCTTGTGGGGTCTGGTTAAAAAAAGTTCCAACATTTGCTACATAAGTAAAAAAAAAAAATACATTGGGTATTTGTGTGACATTTACCAGTAGACAATTTGGTGTTTCATTTTCACTCAAGCATCTTTAACTGAAACGTGCTGTCACAGTGATTGTAATTAAGCTAAAGTATTGCTTTTGAAAAGAGTGTGTGATACGCACAGTGCTAATCTGGTGGCTGCTGTATATGCTAAAAATTAAACCCAAGGACATTTCATAAAGCTAACTAAAACCAGTTCTACGTTTGGGCTAATTTGTTTGATTCACCTTATGGACAGCTGTGCTAAACGTTTCTTAGTCCACCACCAGGACATCGTGACGTGGGTGGAGGTGAGGATGTCGGCCTGGTCGGTAGTGTGGCATTGCAGAACAAACTGAATTATGTATGTGAGCCTTTAAATGTTTCAGAGTGGAAAGGTTGTGGTTTGATAAGTCTGTGTGTGTGTGTGTGTGTGTGTGTGTGTGTGCGTGTGAAAGCTCACTTTGCAAAGCTATGCCAAGCTGACATGTGTCCTGTCGCCATGGCAGCCACTGCACACGTGCCGCACAGCTCTCTCTTGAGGAACTATATGTGAATCTGAGTTAGCTGTCATAGCAACGGAGGAATGGCACATGGAGAGGTTAGAAGTGGCAGAAGATGTGTGCGGGTTTCTTGAGCATAAGTCATTTGACGTCAAGCTGTGTGTGTGTGTTTATCTGTGTGTCTGTGTGTGTGTGTGTGAGAGAGAGAGTGTAATGCAAAGAAAGTTGGATCCTTCATAAATCTTTGGAATGCTACTATTCCACCATCCTTTTTCTCTGTCTCTCAGTGTTGATCTGATAAGCAGGCAGAGCTTTGTTTTTTTCGGCTCTGTAGGATGAGTCACTCGATCCACTTCTGTCGTATTCATTAGAACCGTGTCTCCCAAACACTGTGCAATCTGTCCATCTCCATCCCCTCCCACCACTCTGTCATGAAGCCGACTCAGATTCTCCAGCTTCTATGCACTTACTCTCCTCCTCCTCCACTCTGTAATCCAGAATGAAAGCTCTGACTGTGTCTGCATGCGGGTGAGAAAATCTGTGCCGGGTATTCAGGGGTTATAAGGTTACTTGGCCATTGGTTCTCTTGAGAAATACTGCAATGGTTCGCTTTCACAGCATTTGTGCTGGACTCTGCATAATAGTGGGCCTTGGTTGACACATTGAGCTTCTCAAGACCACCCAGTAAATCTGCTAGCTTTGAGAATTTTATTGATGATACACCAGAGTGTGTGTTTGCAGGGCTTTTGATTAAGTTTTAGTACTCCAGGCAGCTCTAAAGATCTTCAGAATCAGAATTTGTTACCTCTGTTTACTGCACAGTAAACTCATTTAACGTCTTTTACATTGTAATCCAGTCTTTATTTTGCTAAAGTCTAGTACGTTAATTCTAGTTCTGCAACTAATCGATAAAATCAATAATAATCAAAAAAATTAATTACTTGTCAACGAATGCCGTTATCGATTTGTTGGGCTGCTCAAGTCACGGGTAAGCAGGAAGGCGAGATAACACAGAGAGTACAAGCCAACCGGCAGCAGGTAAAAATGTGCATCCCGAATCATTCAAGGCAATGGAAGCAGTTTATTTTAAATGCACGGAGAACACTGCAACCTGTGAAGCGGAGCTTGTGTGGCATGAAAGTACAACACAGTGATGCCAAAAAACACACTGGTGTCACATCTGCTTAGGGGCTGTTTCTCTGCTAAGGGTACAGTAAGACACCACATGAACGGGGCCACAGCCAGAACACTGAAGATGGGTCCTGGATTGGTCTTTCAGCATGACGATGACCAAAAACTTACGGCTTAGGCAACAATCTGATGGTCTTGTAGCCCATTCCAACCTTGTGCAGGTCTATCATTTTGTCCCTGATGTCTTTTGACTGCTCTTTGGTGTGGCCCAGGATGGTGAAGAGGTTTGAATGTAAGAGGTTGATTCTTTAACCAGTGTCTTTTATACACATTACGAGTGGATATTAGAAGTCCTTTCTTAAAAGGGACAGGAATAATTTGAGTCTGTGGGAGTCAGAATTCTTGCTGGTTGGTACGGGATCAAATACTTATTTCACTCGATCAAATACAAATTAATTTAGAACCCTGAAGTTTTTTTTTCTTATGACTTTATTTAAATATTCTGTCGCTCTCTGTTTTAATAAACCTACCATAAAAACTCTAGACTGTTTATTTCTTTGTAAACTCACAAAATCAGCAGTGGATCAAAAAATTATTTGCCCCCCTCTGTACATATGAACTGTTTAGGAATCTAAGACCCTGTAACTTTCCAAGTAGCAGAGAATGAACCCAACTGCTATGCTGATTTATATATCATTGAAAATTCTAAATTTTAAGGGTTAATTGGTCCCTTCAAGTCCTGTGCAAAACACAAACATTTTATTATAAGAAAATTCTGTACAAGTCTGTACCTTGCATTTAACATTCAGCTGAACTGTCTTGGTAGAAAAAGGGTTCTTGAAGGTTTCTATGGATAACTGAGTTATACTCAGAAACACTTTGATGAATGTCCTTTCATTTTCCAACAGTTATCATTATTAGAACATTGAGAAAGCATTAATTGTTGTAAGAATAATATTTCTTCAACGTTCTAAAACCAGCCAAGTTTTAATTTCTTAAATGTAAACATTTCTAAAAACACAATATCAGAACTAAAGTTGTAATATGTAGATGTTCCTCTCTTGTGCTTAGTTATATTTCAAATAAAATGGAAGAGAACATTTTGTGAGCAGGAACTGTGTGAGGATCTGCGTGATCTGCGTGAGGCCTGGTCTTGCCTGGTCTTGTTAACTATTTATTCAGAACAGATATTACAAGAGAGAGGGAAAAGTGTGATTGAGTGTGAGATGAGCTTTACTATGTGAGTAAGACGAACAGAAATGTCAGCATTAACACTCCCTCACTGCCCATGCGTTTGTTCTTGACTGTGCTTTGCTTCCTGATGATTAGCACGTCAGTCACGCTGTGCCCATCACTGTGGAATCTAAGGAGTGTCACCGATTCCCTCTGGAGTTCTGTGTTTGTGTAATAAACCTCCTTCAAACATCCTCCAGTCCCAAAACATGACTCACACACTTCTCTGGAAATTAAGATCTCAAGCTCAACTGTAGCAAAAAGGGTGAAGCTAAAAACGTATTTCCTTTGAATAGATCTCACTTTAGCATTACTGGAATTAATACAAATAATAGTGTTATTATTATATGTCAATAATAACAATAGAAATAATAATAACCTGTTTAAATTTTTTACATATAAATAATAATAAATCTAAATAAAGTATTTAAAGTATATGTGTAGGATAAATTCACACACACACACACACACACACACACACACACACACACACACACACAAATGCACACCCACAAATATATAAGTATGTGTTGAAACCTTGCTCAAACCTACCTAATTAAATTATTCTCGTTTTAAAGTTTAGCAAATTTAAAATGTAGAAAAAGATTTGATTTTGGTTAAAAGTCAGTATGTTTTTTTATATTTAGATATATTTTATATTACAGTATTATTATATTATTGGTACTAATATCATGGTTAGCTAATGGGGCCATACTTTTTAAAGGACTTTACTGATGAAAAGACCTATATTCTTCTAAATATTATTGTGTATTTCCACTCACCATAAAATAGTTTTATGCATATATTAATAGATGAGTAATAGATGAGTAATTAGCTTGAGCAATGTTATAGTTAGTCAGTCACTTTTCTTAGCTTAAGAATCTCTTGTTGGAACAGATCTCTGGCCTTATAGGTCATATAGTCATATTGGTTTAACCTTCTTGATAAAAAAAACGCAGAAATCACATGCAAAACCCAGAGCTAAATCCATGATAAAACATTAATTGTTTAATCAATTATTCTAATATCCTTTTTCGGCTCTTCGGTTGTGTAATTTTTGGTAAAAATGATATACCTATACACAGTGTTGGGCAGTAATGAGTTACTAGTAACGCAGTTACTTTTGACAGTAACTAATACTGTAACACGTCACTTTTGTAATAAAGTAACTCCGTTACCGTATGGTGCATTACCCGTTACTTTTTAAAAATGAATTAATTTTGGCTGAAGTGTAGCCTACAGTCTAACCTGTTTACAGCAGCGACGCATTGTAGGATTGGTGTAAACACGAAGAAGATGCACTGTGGGCGTGTTTCCGTTTATTCAGGTCTGTGCGGCAGTAATGGCGAGTCGAGGCGAGAGCAAGACGAGTTTCTCACAGTGGAAATATTCTCAATATTTCACTTTAGTTGAGCATAAAGACAAAAATGTTTTAGTCAAATGGAAGCTGTGTCTTTCTGGTTCGAAGGTCATGTCTACTGCAATAGCAGCAACTCCAATCTGTCGAAGCTCCTCCAGAAACTCCATGCCTCGACGGAGCTAGAAGCTAACCTGGTGTTCTGTTCTACATTGTTGATAGTTTTCATACTTAAGCTGTGAAAGAGACATTTTTAAGATCTCAACACAACAGCTTTTATGATGCAGAAGCCACTTTAGTTTTGGATTCTGAATATATTATTTAGCTTGTTTTGTTATTTCTTTCAGAAATCCTTGTGATATATTCAGTTTGTGCTGGTCTGACTTCAATAAAATAGTGTATAAAAATTACCGTAATTTCTGGACTATAAAGCGCACCCATATATGAGACGCACCCACTGAATTTTACAAATATTTATTTTTAACATAAATAATACGCACCTGTCTATAAGCGGCAGGTGTCCACACTAATGTACTTTACACAGGCTTTAACGAAAGACACGTTACACACGTGTAACGGGTGAAATATGTTGCACTTCCTTTGGGAGCATAGTGGTATTTTGGGAATAGCATGCCCAAAATAACATGCCCAAAATATCAATAGCATGGAGACCGAGGATTATGTCCTTATTATTTTCTGATGCTCATTTCTAAGTTTTTTTGACTAACCCATAACGCTGCTGCCAAGAAAAATAAAAAAGCACAAGTTTTGGAAACCTGTCTGTGCTTATATGATTTCTGTTGCAACTGGAGAAGCTATCTCTGACTGAAGCTCTCCCTTCACCCAGACTCAACACGCTACAACGGCTTGTATCCAAACACTAGTCAACCAAGAAAGTCATTGTTCACTCTCTTCCTCCTTCCTTTCACAACTATTTCGCTCGGGAGTTTATCTTTTGGCATCGTCGCGCGTTTAAAAATCACCCGATGGAAGTTTTTTCTCCCGAAGCCGTGCAGCTCAGAACACAGGTGAAGTGTGTTTTTTCGTCTCCGTTCGGAAATTTCATTGGTCTAATGTTATGGGGTTCAGTTTTTTGGCTTAAAGTTTGTAAAACCGGAAAAAACCCAGGAAAAATTCATAAATTAGCCGCTTCGTTGTTTAAGCCGTGGGGTTCAAAACGTGGGAAAAAAGTAGCGGCTTATAGTCCGAAAAAATACGGTACTTTGTGTTTAAGTCAGTTTTGTGTTTGTATAGATCATAACGCATAAAAGGGCATTAATGGAAACATTAAAGAACGTTCTTTAAAAAAGTAACTAAAAAGTTACTTTTAACAGTAACGCATTAATTTTTGATGTAAGTAATCAACAAAGTAACTGAGTTTTTTTTTTTTTTTTGAATGAAGTAACTAGTAACTGTAACTAGTTACTATTTTTTAGTAACGAGCACAACACTGCCTATACACTAATTGCAAATGGCAGCACACTGGAACAGTTAAATTGCTCAATCCTAACATTGGGTTACTGTCTGTGTGGCGTCATATGTTCTAGGTTAAATCTCAAAAACATGCCAGTAGGTGCGAACATGTGTATGCAAGTGTCCTGTGATTTACTTCATCCAATTCAGATTGAATTCTTCCACCTTGCCACCAGGTAATCTCGAATAGCAATAAAAATGAGAATTAATTATGCAGGGTCGACTGTCAATAATTGTATTATTTCTATTAATATGTTCAAAAGAAACAGTTTTACTTGAATTTATCATCAATATTCTGATTGGAACCAATTAAACCAGTTACAATTTATAACAAAATGTATTATTACACCTGTAACTAATGCAAAATAACAACAATTGTACTCAGATTAATTTATTTTCTGACTATGTAAAATTATTGGTAAAGTGTGACATGAAAAAAAACGATTTCCTGGACAATGTCATACATAGGAAATAGTCAGAATTAGCTAAAATTGTTCAAAGGTGTGACTTTAATAACTATTCAGGTCACATTCTGCCTTTTGTGACATGTGGCCACAATACAGACGTATACAAGGTGTTTTTTTTCTCTGGTATGCAAAGCACAATGTTGAGGCCACTACACTGTGGTTTCCTTTGACTTCTGGTTGGCAATCAATGGTCCATCATCCTCTCAATTACTCTTGGTCATATGATCCCATGTGCATAACCCCCACCAACACACACACACACACACACACACACACACACACACACACACACACACACACACACACACACACACAAACAAGCTTCTGTGAAAGTCACATCCGGCTCATTCAAAACACCCTGCTTTGTATAAGCAAATCACAGAAGGAAGAGGCAGGATGGAGGTCAGGGCATGACAGACTCCGAGGTAGTAAATCTGTGTATATAATATTCTTGCATGTGCAGTCGTTATTGCCAACTGTAGCTCTTTGGATGAGCTAGGATCACCTGAGTGTATCAACCGACTCGAAATAGAAAAAGTCACGTAAAGAGGAAGCGGAAGAATCAAGGACATGTGACAGGATTACAGAAGACGGAGGACATGCAGAGAAATCACCATCAAATGCCACATGAATGCTGATGACCTTGGACACAGGTTCATGACACATGGCTCTGAGTTTTTATCAGCACTTAAGCTCACAATAACTGAGCCTAACTAGAGTCTATGCAGAATGTTTAATATGTATATACCTGTCCATGTTTGTATTGCTACAACTAAAGAAATATTGTTGGAGCACTTTATATAAGAACAATGTACTTTTTTACTTACAAAACGTTGCATGTAACAGTAAACGTGTGTTCCAATTCTTCACAGATTACATGTTGTATGAATGTAAAAGTATCATGAGCCCAGCTATCAGTTTATTTATTAAATGTATTTTGCTGTAATGTTACAAAAATATCATTAATGAAATTTTCTGGAAAAAAACAACAACATAATACCAGCTACATACGTATTCCAAAGCTATGAGAGAACAGGGCCATGTGTCAGGCTGCAGATTGCTGAAATATCTACAAAGATGTGCTGTTTCCTATGTTTGTTGGCTGATGAAATGGATATGATGTAAGATTTGGGATGACTTGGGTAAGGAATTGTAAAGCTTTATTGGTTGTTAAAAAATGTCCATCCACCCTGACCTGGTGCAATATTGAAGGACTGCATTTGCTTTTCTCAACCTCCCCCGCATGCACTTTAATCTCCTGGGTAAACCGATTAAAGCAGGCCGGGCCTGCAAGAAGGGATTAAGTGCGAAACTCCATTCATCATTGCTAGTTGCTCGGTTTCGTCTCAGTTAGCTCACTTTATTGATTGCATGAATAAACACCCACTAAATACCACCTAATCCACACTATCTCTCGCCGACCACATAGTAACGTTTACAAGTGCTGAGCTTTCACACTGTAATGACAAGCAGATAGACAGAAAGACAAACATACAACTAGATGAAAAGATAGAGAGGTAGACAAGGAGGCAAAGCGACAGACTGTCTGACTGACAGGTGGAACGACTGATTAGTACTGTAGACAAAGCAGAGACACACCAGTTTTTTTGATGTACATATATTCATATAGACTCTTCTGTGGTTTATGGACCGATGTACAGGTAGAAAGAGAGACGTACAGCTAAACAGGTGTATGTGCAGCTTTGAGAAACAGTCAAACAGACATACTGTTGAAAACAGACAGTGACACAGATGTAAATTTCTGATATTGACAGTCAGGCAAAAATCATTTAGATAAACACCTTTTACAGACGAAAAAGGTATGGATAGACAGACAAACTTAATTTTCAGTAAATGCTCAATCCTGATTAGGGACATGGTTGCTAGAAATCAGGAAGTCATCCAGTCAGACAGGAGACACAGATAAACAGTTGGACACTGAGCTTTGACAGACAGGTTGAATTGGTGTCCTATACATTTGTCTGTAGAGGCAAGAAAACAGGATGAATTGATTCAGCACAGAAGTTTTTATCTACAAACTAACTCACACAATAATTTCCAACTTTATTCACTAATTAGCAGAAGTCCACCATGAAGTCATGTGACACAGTAAATGCAGACAGCCCTCAAGCTTTTTTTTTTTTTTTTTTGGTCTCACTTTCAACCCTGGAAACAGATGTGGATTTGAAGGAAGAGAGAGGTGTGATTACAGTCAGCATGTGCATGACAGCTTTTCTGTTCCACTCTCAGAACTGTGGGTTGTGTTGAACTGTGTGTTTATCTCCTCTTATTTTTGTGTCATTTAGCTAGGTCTGCAGCTTCACCATCTGGCCTGGGCATTCGGTCCCTACTGAAGAGGTTTATATAGCAAAGTAAAAATAGCTAAATAGTAGCAAAATAATTGCTAAAAAGTTCGTAATGAGGTTAAAACAGTGGTTTGTTGAAAAAGTGCTTTTAACCCCTTTTACTGCAAATATAACTGACCTGCCAGCTGTTGTGTCAGACCTTTACTATAAGGCTAATATTGCTAGTGATGAAAGGGGGAAAAAAATAAAAAGT